>JAJPUD010005753.1:95822-116628 GCA_023553655.1 Myrmecobius fasciatus
AAGGAAGGAAGGAAAGGAAGAAGGGAAGAAGAGAAAGAGGTTGAGAGAGAAGATGGAGGGAAGAAAAAAAGAAGAAGGGAAAAAAGAAAGAAGACTGTGTCAAGCCTAGGATAGTTTTATCAGTACCCTTTCCTCAGGAAGCAGCATCACCTGCTCTGAATTACACATGTAAATACATAGTTATCCTGCTGTGCTGCACAGCATTTGATCTATTCAGTTCAAGTGGAAAAAGAGCTAGCTTATAGTTTCATTCTTTGATGAAATGCAAATGTAGTACTCCCAATAATTGTAATTATCTTTCAATGATAATCACCTTGCTAATATAACATACCTGACTAGAATCCAAGTTAAGATGATAATGTCTGAGATGTCACCTACCTACCTTGGGCTGATCTAGAATAAGGAGCAAAATGACATCTGAGCTCTTTGAAGCCTTCAGGGTTCATCTAATTCTGATTCCTGCTTGGTAACTGGATGACTAGTGTCAAGTGGACATCCACCTTTTCCCTATATCCAGCTGAATGACACGATGTTAAATTAACAGCTACCCTATTAGTAGAAACAATTAATTTTATGCATCATTAATCATGGTAGAGTGGGGAAAATGATGAATTTGGAATCAAGAGACCTAATTCATTTCCCAACTCTGTCAATTACTAATTATGTGACATCAGGAAAGTCATTTAATCTCTCTGGGCCTGTTTTCTCAACTATAAAATGAAAGGTTTGCCTAGATATTCACTAAGACTCCCTCCTGCCATAATTTTAGGCTTCCCAATTCTAGGATTCCCAGTTCTAGGGTCCCAATCTTCTCCATTTCAGGTTCAAATGATAGAGGGAAATGTCAAGATAGTAGAGAAAAATGTGTGATTCATAATGTCATGCAAAACTTTGTAACACAGTTGGGAAGATTTGCATTCTGCCAACAGTCACCTCTCAGGATTCATTCATACTCCAAATTTCTCAGGGTTGTAAGCAAGGAAATGTTCTATTGTAGGTTGGAAAGAAAGCTTTCCAACCAAGAATCTTTAAGGAGGTAAAGGGACAAAAGCATATAAAGGAAAAGGAAATTAAGCAATGGTTAAAATATTAGGGTTTCTTCAATAAACATGTTTCAGAGCAAAATACAAAGAACAAGACAGAAATCAATCAGAATAAAGAGGGCATTTGTTTACATCTATGTCACATTGCAACATCAAGAATCTCTTAAGTCCAATTTCTAAGAAAAGACTTATTTAGTGCTGCTTGTTGTTACTTCTTTGGGAATTAGTTTTTAGGCAGATTGGGATCTTCCCATCATACCACATACTCTAATGAACTGTTTTGAAAATTTATCTATTTCACAGTCACATTAAGTGATTAGCATTGCATGTAAAGAACATCTTCCAAGAATGAGTTTGGAAAAATAAGTATAAAACAAATATGCTGGGTCTATTGATATATTAAATCAGGCTACTTTCTTAATTTCTCTTGTTTTCTCTTGCTTCTAGAAACAGGGAAGATTGACCAAGAAATACACAAGTACAACACACCAGGATTCACTGGGTGTCTTTCCAGAGTGCAATTCAACCAAATTGCTCCTCTCAAGGCAGCCTTGAGACCAACAAACGCCTCTTCTCAAGTCCATATTCAAGGGGAACTGGTAGAGTCCAACTGCGGAGCTTCCCCACTGACCATCCCACCCATGTCTGCTGCTACTGATCCTTGGCACTTAGATTCAGGTAAAGTCTTAGGAAATAATTGATACTACTACTTTTACTGGTAATAATAATGTTAAATTATTATTATGTCTCTTCTGTTTAATCCAGACACATGATTAGCATAAGGAAACCAATTATATTGAAATATCTCTTCAGTCATTTCAGTCATATCCAACTCTTCATGACCCTATTTGGGGTTTTCTTGGGCAAAGATACTGGAGTAATTTGTCATTTCTTTCTCTAGATCATTTTACAGATAAAGAAACTGAGGCAAGCAGGGATCAGTGACTTGCCCAGGAGTAACACAGTATCTGAGATCATATTTTAATTCAGAAAATGAGTCTTCCTGATTCCAAGCCCAGTGCTCTACCCACTGTGCCAATATTGAAATATACTTATCAAAACCCAAAAGAACAAGCCAACGGACCCAAAATTAAACACCCCTGTCTTAGGTTTTCAGATTATCTAAACAAATCGACTTCATCTTTTTTTCCCTTTGTCCCTTTGATGGTTTGTGGTCAGATAGGATATGTGCCAGTATTAAAAGAATTGCTTCTTTATGGAGCAGTGTTGAACCTCACCCATAGCTTCTGCTTTCACAATAAGCAGCTCAGAGAAAGCCCAGCCTGTTTTTATGCCCAAGATTATCCTTGAGAGAAAAAGGGATTCTTATCCAAGTCAGCACTGCAGGTGATGAATCATAACATAGTCAACCTCAAAGTACAGCTTTAAAATAAACCCATACTTTAAATTTATTTAAATACTGAATGTTTAAAGGTGAAAGAATTCCATTGTGGTGGTATCACTTCAACACCAAAACATTATATAATGTCTGCCTTTTCTTCCCTGATCTACTAAAGCTTGAGATGGGATGTTCAGATCATGCTTCATTACACAACTTAAATATCCAGAAAAATTACATTGCTTTAATGAGCATAATTGATAGTTTTATTAGTAACAACAATGTGCATTTAATTTCTTTCACCACATACCAGACCTATCATAGCATTTATTAACTTTATCCCATTGACTTCAGTCATGAAGAGTGAAGCTGAGGAAGGAACCAACTTGTTTCTCATTTTCAGAAAAGCCAATTTGTAGGCCGTCAATTATGGGTTCATAGATTTAGAGCTGGAATAGACAATAGAGATCATTAAGTCCAATCCATCCATTTTATGGAAGAGGAAATGTGGCCCAGAAACATGAAGGGACTTACTTAGAATCTTTCACTAAGTGTCAGGAAAAGGGTTTTATTTCAGGTCTTTTCTCTCTCTGCTTCCAGCATGAGACTGGTTATTTCTCTTTATTCCTCACATTTAGATTCACATAACTACATAACAAGCACTGCATATAATGCTAATGGACATTAATAAATAGGTTGACCCAACAGGGTTGGCAGCATTAACTTTGCTCTTTTAACTGATTTAGGCCTAGAAAAGTTATTCTCCTGAGAAATTGGAACAGAAAACATAAAATCAGAAATAAGTGAAATGAGGGAAACCATGAATTAAAATTGGAAGGAAATCTCAGATACGTGTCTTCCATCACAAGTTTGGATAAAAAAGGAAACAATTAATAGTCTTTTGAAACACATGGATATTAATTCCTGCTGTTCATGTGAAAAACTAACAGAACACAGTGGGTGCAAGATCATAAACATTGCAACAATGGCTGCCAAGAAATAAACTTTTTAAAGTATTTGACAGAAGCTCCTCTTTAGTTAAAGAAAGATGAGTTTGTTCATCTTGAGTATAACTTCATTCACAGATTATTTTTCAATTCTTATGAAATACATATATATATATTGAAGTTATCCATATAGGTTTATTTCATGTTTTTTAAATGAAGTTAAAATGTTATACAAGACATGTTTCAATTATTTTTATGGATAATATTAAAGACTAATGAAGAAAACGTCTTCATGATGTTTAAATATACAGTCTGATGTGAACCCTCAACTAGTTTTTTTCTCAGAAATTGTCAAAAAGAGAATCAGATCAGTTCTCCCAGATTGTCTGTTCTGTATAGAATGAGAAGCTGAAACTCTTCTATTCTGCCTCTATTGTCTCATTGATGTGAGGTAAAACTCTAAAATAACCCATTTGTTTTCATAGTCTAGAACCCCAAACTCTGAGACTAGCTAGCATCTTTTTTTTTTATTTTTGCTGAGGCAATTGGGGTTAAATGACTTGCCGAGGGTCACACAGATAGGGAATGTTAAGTGTCTGAGACCAGATTTGAACTCAGGTCCTCCTGACTTAAGGGCTGGTGCTCCATCCACTGTGCCACCTAGCTGCCCCTACCTAGCATCTTTAATAAACAACTTTTGAAATAAACTTGAAGGTTACCAAGTTTTTCCAAAATATCTTTAAGGCAGTCTCAAAATCTTTATATCCTTGTTCTCACCTTTATTTCTCCCTCCACCCCAGATATTTTCCAAGTTATAGTTCAAACCCCAGAAATTATATTTCCCCTATAAAAGACCTTCTTATGATGTAAATCTTTGCTAACTCCTTTTCAGGACTAGCCTGCCATGGGATACCTCCTCTACCTGATAGCTTCCTTTTAATAACTTCTTCATCCTGGTTAATTGTAAGTTCAACTAGGGGACTTATCTTTCCCCTCATAAATTGCTCATAAAATAAAATCGCAAGTCTTTGTAACTTGTGATGGATACCTGAGTTGACTTATTCAGGTTTACTGAACTGCATTTTTTTATAATCTATTTCATATTAACATTCCTAATCCTTATTTTACCTCTTCACAATTCAATATTCTGTAGCCCAAATATGGATCTAGATTAAGGTTGTATAATATATATAATCCTAATGTTTAAGTGATGACCCTTCTGTAAGAAAATACTTATTTGCAAATAGAATTATTACCAAATTCAAAGATCATCTAAAGTTCACCTATTTGTACAGGAGCAAGTAATTCTTGCTCAAGCGCACAGTTATTTATGAAGGTGAATGGCAAGATATATGTAGTGAGTTAAGACTTATAATGTGCTTTTTATATGTTATCTCATTATCAGCATGTCAGCATTCTTAGCAGAGTGTGAGTGGTCAAAAAGAAATTTTGTTTTTTATAATTTTTGAGTACTTATCATATATATTCCAGTATTGTGCCTACAATCTAATCAGTGCAGTTGCCAAGATTATGATCCCCAGGTTTCAATTTAGTTTTCCTACTGAAAAGTATGGCAGAAAAAGAGAAAACTAGAGATATGTGAAATGAAAATCATGGGTTAGAATTCAAGATTATCTTTAGCATTTTATTTTCATTTCTATTATTGTTGTTTGTGGTTAATGACAAGTCTTTTGTATAATGTTTTAAAGCTGACACAGTAAATACATCATCTTGTTTGAGACTCAAAATGACCTTTGAAGTAGTTATTACTTCCACTTTAGTAATTAGGAAACTGACTCATGATAGTTAAATGATTTTCCCAAAGTAAATATTTTTGGCAGGATTAGAACCCAGCTCATCCTGACTCCAAAGACAGTGGTCTGTGCTGTAAACTACATTCTGCCTCTTCTGAAAGGTCTATGAGTCAGGAGATGTTTGTTTGACAATTAATGCGGCAGGGGGGTTGGTTAGTAATATGATAGATTTTTTTCAGTACATAGAAATATGGGACGAGAGAAAGGTAAAAACAAATTAGAAAAGTTTTGGACAGCTAGTTTCAATTTATCAGAGATTATGCCCTGGCTTTTGGAAAGGGGATTTTGTTTGATTTTCCTCAATTAATCTCTTAAAAATTGAATAATAATGGAATTGCAAGAATTAGCAAAGCATAGTATTCTTATCTTATTTAAAACAAAATGTGTATGTGCATTTGTACACCAAAACAATGCGCATTCGTGTTGATGTTTTCAAAGTAGGAAATACTAGTCATCATGGGCTAGGGAAGCCCTGTGCCATCCTCCCTCCTCTTAGGAGCTAGGTGAAGGACTTTGAGTCCAAAACGTGGTCTACATATTCCCTGGTACCATTTGATTAGGCTGATCTACTTCTTTTCTGTTACAAGAAAGGGTTCATCTTTGGAAAATGGAAAAGGGTCTTCAGTCACATCCAACTCTTCATGACCCCATTTGGGGTTTTCTTGGTAAAGATAATGAATTTGTTCATCATTTCCTTCTTCATATTATTTTACAGATGAGGAAACTGAGGCAAACAGAGTTAAGTTTGCTTGCCCAAGGTCACATAGCTACTGAGACCAGATTTGGACTCAGGAAGATGAGCCTGCCTGATTCCAGTCTGAGCACTCTATCCTCTGAGCCACCTAGCTGCTCACAGGGAAAATGGATATATTGAGATATTTTTGTCCTATAAAAATTAAAATTAGATTAAAAATGAAAGGTCAGTGTGGTAAAGTAGAAAAAACCCTTTATTTAGAGTAAGAATAGCTGATTTTGTGTTACAATAAGCAAATCTCTGGATTTCTATTCATCTGTAAAATAAAAGGTTTAGGCTATATCAGAGGTATAGCAAGGTTCAAAGGAGATAGTGAATGTGAAGCACTTTTAAAGTGCTATACAAATGCTGCTGATTACTGTTATTAGCCAATAGTCACTAGACCTCCAGTCTGGTAATGACTTAATTCCTTGAGTCTTCTACTATGCCCCTTGTGAGCTCAAGCAACTTTAAGAAAACAGTTACAAAGGTATGCTGGTAAATGTTTGGCATCTTGTACTCTTGGGGGAGAAAAAGGGTTCAAGTTTAATTTGCATTATGACATCTTTTTTAAGTCTAGACAATAAACTAAGTCCTTGCTTGTAGTGGTTGCCAATTTCCAAAGTGTAAATAGTAACACTGAAAACTGATCAATGCTTCCCAAGCCAGTCTGAGCTGCCCCAACACTCCCTTGGACCAGATAATATATGTAAAGATAATTTTGATACCTATTCTTTATTTAATCAGCATTCATTAAGGTCCTTTCTAGCTCTAACCTTATGATCAGGATCCTAAAAGTCAAGACGACAAAAATGGAATTGAGGATAAATGGAAATCACAGAAAATTCAATCTTAGCAAAAAAAATAAAATTTCTTTTAAAAAGAAATGTCATCACATTGTTAATGCTTTGAAATGAGTTGGCCACACCACAGGGGGAGTAAGCTCCCAATTACACTGTGACACTTAGAGGTTACCATGACACCCATCAATTGAGCCCAAACTCTTTGTTTCAGAAGCCCTGGATTTCTATCACTTCCCACCGCTACCACTGTTATTAATTTTGGGCTGGCTGTGGGAAGGAGAAACAAAGGGCAGAAGGGAAACAGGCACTCTGTGTCCAGTCAAAAGCAGACACACCCTTAATGGTACCACATCTAGTGAACAGATGAGGTGGGTAAACAGCAGGGGGGCAAGATGTCGGGGGAGGTCAGGGGCTTATGGAGGCAATGAGCCTGCTTACCGCAGAGAGTTCAATTAGGCATACACTTTTCCCTAGGTCGATCCCTGATTTCACCTTAAACTATTACTTACTCCCATTTGTAGCCAGCTAAGTGTTTGTATAATGCAGACCCTTGCAGTTGCTATGGTGACTTTCAGCTGATGGCAGAGCAGCCGTCTCCAACAAGTCCTATTGTTCACTGTGGCCTCACTCATGTGTAACAGGAATAGGATGGGAAGGGAGACTCAGTGAGATTCAAATAAATCATTGCCCTGGGAGGCTGTGCCCCTCCCTTGTCACCTGTCAGTCCCTTCACATAGATAGTCCCTCCTCCTCACTGCCATCCCCAGGGGAAGATTACATTTGGATGACAAGGAGGCATCCTGAGCTAGAAATGTCTCAGCTTGAGCATGAGGCAGTGACAACGAGCCACTGGGCCCCCTACTAGGCCGGAGAATTACTAAAATCATCACTTTTTAGTTGTGCCATGGGGGAACAGAGGCTTTCCTAAAGAATGGCCCTTCTGTAACCATATTTGTGGATTTCCTGGATGTGAATTTCTAAATAGAATTGTTCGATCCTTGCCCAGGTGGAGTTGGGATGTCAACAAATGCTAGTGGCTTTGATATTGTCAAATGGGGATCTTTTGTTCCCCACCCTTGGTTCCAGAGCTCCTCATAATCTGTGAGGTTAGGAGGATTTTATGCATGTACATGATTTGATTGAGTGCCTTGAGCCCTTCATAGGAAAGACACTATGTGTATCCAAATAATAAAAAAAAAAAATAACCAAATACTCCTGCTGTGACCTTTAGTTTTATTAAAGTCTTTGGTTGATTCAAAGCCTATTATTCTATGGATAGAAAAAGCATAAGTTGTTAGTGCTTGAGAAGATCTCAAAAACATCTAATTCAGGGGCAGTTAATTGATGCAGTGGATGGAGCACCCGCTCTGAAGTCAGGAGGACTTGAGTTCAAATGTGGTCTCAGACACTTAACATTCCCTAGCTGTGTAACCCTGGACAAAAAGTTTAATCCCAATTGCCTCAGCAAAAAACAACAATAATAATTTTAAAAAACATCTAATTCATGCAGCTTATTTTATAAACAAGGAAGAAGCTGAGCTCCAAATAAGTTCAGTGTTTTACTCAAGTATCTAAATTGGTCAATCAACACTTTATTGAGCACTTCCAATGTCAGTCAATAAGCATTTATTAAGCACCTACTATCTTCCAGGCACTGTGCTAAGGTCTGGGGATAAAAAGAAAGGCAAAAAGCACTGCCCCCTTCAAGGAGCTTAAAATCTAATGGATCTAGGTGCCAGGTGTTGTCCTAGGTGCCGAGGATACAAAGATAAAATAGAAACAGTCCCTGTCCTCAAATGCAATCTGGCCTATACAAAGTGCACACAATGCAAATACAAAATAACTTTTTGGGGGAAAACACAAGTATCTGGAGATGGGGGGGGGCAGAAGAAAAGGTCATATGCAGGAAACCAGGGATTCCATGGAGGACAGTCCAGAGATAAGGAAGAGACCCAGATAGGAGTATCATGTGCAATAAAAAGCACCAAAGTCAGTGGGAATGCACAGTGTAGTGTGTATCAGGGATTTGTGAGTGATAAGAACAGAAAGGCAGGATAAAGTCAGCTTCTACAATTCTTTAAATGCCAAACAGAAAAGTTTGCCTAGTGAGTCACTGAATTCAGTCCACTCCTGGCATAAAGTTAGGATTTAATAAGGACTGTTTACTGGCTTCTTCAGCGGGTGCTCTATTGTACCACACTAGATCCCTGTTACTTACAGTTATTTTGTTAGTCAGGTACCAATCAAGCCCAGCCCTGTTGGCAGTCTAAGATAAGATGAGATCCATTTTAAAGAAACACGTATTTATTTAGCACCTGTTTGTTATTTTTGTGAGAATGGAGCACTGAGCATTGTCATTATTATTTTTCAATCATTTCAATTGTGTCCAACTCTTCATGACCCCATTTGAGGTTTTCTTGGCAAAGACACTGGAGTGATTTGCCATTTCCTTCTCCAGTTCATTTTACAGATGAGGAAACTGAATCAGATAAGTGATTTGCCCAGGGCCACACAGCTAGTGTCTGGGAGCCAGATTTGAAATCATAAAGACAAGTTTTTCTGATTCCAAGTCCAGGGCTCTGTGCGCTGTACCACCTAACGGCCTAAATTAACCATTTTAATTAAACAAATATCTACTTAGTACTTATTTATGACTTATGTCATAAATAAGCATCATTCTGGAGACTAGGCAGATAAAGAGACAGAATGTTGCGATCTTTTGTCTTCAATGAGTTTACAATGAGATAACAACCCTAAGAGTAGTTAATAAATTATTTCCCCCAATTTCTAAGCCTTCAATGAGTTTACAATGAGATCAAGTTTTTTAAGTTCTTTTAAAACAATCCTAGGGGTAGTTAGTAAAATACTATTTCCCCCAATTTCTAAGTTATGATATAGAATCAAAGATTAAGTGATTTCTCTAAAGTCACAAGACTTGGAATTTGCATTCAGGACCTTGACTCCAGGAACAGCTAGGTAGAATAATGAGTAAAAAGAGCACAAAAATCTGGATTCAAATCCAGCCTCAGACACTTACTAACTGGATTGAACTCCAATCAAGTCGCTTAACCCTATTTGCCTCAGTTTCCTCCTCTGAAAATGAACTGGAGAAAGAAATGGCAAACCATTCCAAGTATTCCTAACCCCAAACAGGGTCTTGAAGAGTTGAATACTGCTGAAAAACAACTGAATAGCAACACTGATTCCAGGTTCATCAAGTTTTCCATCATACCAAAGTCTTCTTATATATAATCTAACAAGTCAAATATAAAGTACAATATGAGATTTTACTACAATACAGCAACATAGGGGAAAAATTATTCATTGTAACTAGATATGTAATTCACATATGTGAAGCTAGTTCAACCTCAAAAGAATCATCATATCATGTACATTAAAACTTAGAAGGACCATGCAATTATATCATTAAATGCAAGGAAAAAAGACTTTGTAAAAGTCAAAAGATATTCCTGATAAATACAATCAATAGAACAGTATTCCTCAACACAATTTTTAAAAAAAAATCTATCTTAAGCTAATATCCAACACAATATACAATGGAGAAACATGTTGATAATTGCTACTAAAAAGAGGCACAGAATTTTCACGACTTGCATTTGATCCAGTATTAGAAAAGCCTCCATTTGTAATGGCATAAGAAAATGATTTTTAAGAGATTAACACTGAAAAATGAAGAGGTGAAAATATTATAGTCAGCCAAGAGTAATGCATACTAAAAAAAAAAAAAAGAGTAATGCATACTTAGAATCAGAAAGCACTAGATTGAAATGCAACTCCAGACACTTAGGGACTGTGTGACCATGGGGAAATAACTTGAACTTTGTTAGCCTTAGTTTCCTAATCTGTAAAATATGGATAACAATAGCATCTGCCTCACCAGTTGTAAGGATCAAGTGAGATAAAATGCTTTACAAACCTTAAATACATAGAGTTTATTAATAATCAACCAACCAGTCTCCAAGGATTTATTAAGCACTCACTATGTCCCATGCACTATGCTAAACACTAGAAATACAAAAATAGAAAATGAAACAATCTCTTTTTTCAAGAAGAGATAGTCTCCCCACCCAACTGGAGAGACTATCTATAACTATCTATATACATATATATATATATATGTATGTGTATATACAAAACACATGCAAATGTGTACACTATAGGTTTGCATGTTTATATACTGTGTGTATGCATGTTTTGCTATTGTTTACATATGATATGCTTGTGATATGCAGGATGAATATAACTTAATCACAATATAATTATCAAATAATCAAATTAAAAAGTATCAAGTAATTTATGTATATATGACCTATATATGACCTATTTAAAGACACAGATAAAGCTACAGTTTATTTTATATAATTTATTTTAAAATAAAGGAAGACTTCAATGATCAGAGGGATATTAAAAATTCATGCATGTATATCAGTTAAATGTCATAAAATTGGCATTACCAAAATTAATTAATATATTTATTAGAATATCAATCAAAAATGTCCATGTTTTTCTTCATAGAACTGTATAGATCATAATTAAATATTTCTAAAAAAAACAGATTAGAACACCAGAAAACACACCTTGGGGGGGTGGCCACTGAAGAAGGAAGAAAGAATTATCAATTCAAAGATTTATGTAGCAGCATTATTTGTATTAAAAGAAAAAAAAAAACAAGGAGTAATCCAAATATCTAACAATAGGAAATATTAGTACCCTAATGCAGCAGAGTACTATAAGTATGTTAGATACGTATGAGGAACATAAAGAAACCTAGAAGAAAAGTTATAAAATAAAGCAAATTGAAAAAAGCAGAACCAGAACAGAATATATACTATAACCATAGGAAACGAAAAGTCAGTGGGAATGAAGAACCAGGCAAAGAAACCTGATATTAAGCACTGAAAAGTTATGACATTTTAGTCACCAGTATTCATTGATTCAAATGTAAATAGTTGCTAAGCTACTTTAATTGTTTATATTAATGCTTAATAACAAATACATAATAAATCATTTTAAATGGAAGGCTTTAAAATGAACATGAATTACACTCTTATATGTAAATTTTAAAATATTCTTTTAAACATAGCTTACAACCTTTCAAAAAGAAAGAGGAACTGTTGGCAACTTTTGGATTGTGGGCATGTTAGGGATGTCCTGAGGGGTTTCTAAGGTAGGACAACTATTAAATCTAATATTCTACTGGATTAGAATCTGTCTGTCAAAGTAAGATTGTCTTAGAAATCTTTGCCCTGCAACTGTCAAGAAAAGAGGAATATGAAGCTGGAAAAGAGAAACTTCACTTTCAGTTAATTTACCCACTATGAGGAACTTGTGGTTTGTGACTGGTAAGCAATCCACCCTCATCCTCCACTCTGCTTTACCTCAAAAAAATTTTCCCCTTTATGTTCTGAATTTTTTTCCAGATATTTAGCAGCACATTTAAATTTTGTAACAGAAATCAGTAGATTTGTGATTGTAATTTTGTTATTTTAATCAGTAAACCAGAAAGGAAAAAAACAGAAATAATCATGAAAATTTGAATTGAATTTGTCCCTTGGATTTGTATAGTATTCCTTGTTTTCTGTAGTAAAAATAATAATAACTAACATTCCTGTAGCATTTGAAGGTTTACAGAGCACTTTACAAATATTTTCTCATTCTGTCCTCACAGTCATAGGAAATAGGTGCTGTTGGCATCATCTCCATTTTATAGAGAAGAAAACTATGGCTAAATACAGGTTGAATGATTTCCCAGTGTCTCAGGGCTAGTGAATGTTGGAAATTGGATTTGAACTCAGATCTTCCTAATTGTGGGTTCAACAAACCAGCCCATTGGTTGGTGCTTACATTATATCCTATTTATTTTTTGCTGTAATGTGTTGGAGTGGTAGTTTTATTTATACTATATCTAAAATAATAGATGTATCACTACATGATATATAGTATATCAATACTTGTAAAAATTATCTGAAATAGAAACATCTGAGGCACAGTATTTCTGAGTATAATGATTTAATTAGCAAGGTCAACTATTGACAATAAAATCTGATCATTAGTCTCCTAAGAAGTCAGGGACAAAGAAGTACTTTACAAAGCTTGTTTTTGTAACAGAAAAAAAAAGGAATTAAAAATTACAGTAATCTCAGGAAACATTTTTTTGAACTTAATTCAGTGAGACAAGGCAGGTCATCTGACTGATTTACTTCTCTGGTGCTATTTTAATCCAAATTCACGCTGTTGGCAACATTTGTTTTGTGGGCGTGTCAGGGGCATCATGGTGGGTTTTTAGGATGGAATAATTATTAAATCTGAAATTCTATTGGATTAAGTCCTGTGTCTATCAACCTGTGTGTCAAAGTAAGATTGTTTTAGAAATCTTTGCTCTGCAACTGTCAAGAAAAGGGAAATGTAAGACTGGGAAAGAGAAACATAATTTTTCTAAGAGGAACTTGCGGTTTGTGACTGTTAAGCAATCAATTACCATCCTCCAGCTCCCAGAAAGGGAAACTTAATCTTAGGAAATTCTATATTTAACTTATTATTATTATCCTATAAAAGATATATTTCTTACTCTATTAAGTGATAAAGTAAATCTATCTATTCCCTAAATCTATAGGTATTTTTCAGGCTAAAGAGAATGTCTATGTTGGCTTAGCTTAGCTGTTAGGGCTAATTTTTACCAAAGAAGGGAATTTAATCACTACTAATTGATATAAAGATTATTACTTCTCATACTCTCTCTTCTTCCCTCCCTCCCTCCCTCTCTCCCTCTCCCCCTCCCTCCTTCTCCCCCCTCCCATAGAAAAAGAGATAGATACTATCAGTAGTATCCTATAGATAGGTATAAAAGAGTTATAGCTGATCCAGACCAAGGGAAAAGGTGTCAACTTCCTCCCTTCAGGGCACCAATATGAGGGATTGTACCCTTTCCATCCAGGGAGGTTCTGCCCCTCTGTTAGCCCCACCATGATGACTATGAGATGGGTGTTGCCCTCCCAGAAATCAGAATCCCAGGAGGCAATCCAAATCACAAATTGCTGGGAATGCCTCTGATTATTCCTCTTTGAAAATAAAAAAGCTAAGGCCCATTGGTCATACACTAATTGTATACCTGCTGTGTACAAGGCACACTTGCTGACTATTCTACTTAAAATCTGAGTGACCTCAATCAATCCATTTAACCTCTAGGGACAGAAGCTTCTTCATTTGTGGAATAGGGACACTGGATTGGTGGCTTCTCAAGTCCCTTCCTGCTCTACATCTAGAGGTCCACGCTGAAATAGATGGTAGCAAGACCAAGAGACTGCCTGCTACCTTCAAGCAAAGTGTTCTCTCTTTTTTATTTCAGGTCAGGAATATGGGGACTATCCTATATCTTTTGTCATCTAAAAAAAAATAAATAATGGGGCAGCTAGAAGGCGCAGTAGATAGAGTGCTGACTCTGGAGTCAGGAGGACCTGAGTTCCAATCCAGCCTCAGACACTTAATACTTCCTAGCTGTGTAACCCTAGGCAAGTCACATAACCCTAATTGCCTCAGGGAAAAAAAAGGGTAAATAACTCATGAAGAAAGTTATATTACTTGTATATATACAAAATCCATGATAAGAAAATATATATTTTATAGTTCTTAAGCTAAACACCAGGCTATTAATAGGATCAAAGTTTTGGTAACATGAAAGAGAAAAGGATTTTTATATTGTTGAAACTAAAAGTATCATTTTTAATCAATTTAATTATTCTTAATTTTAATTAATATTGCTTTTAATCATTTAAATTTTTATTTAATTTTAATTTAACTTAAATTAAAATTTAATCATTTAATAAATAAAGATAATAGTTTTTCCTTAAGGAATTCTATAGGATCGTAAATTATTAATTTTAGATTTAGAATTAGAAAAGATTATAGAGGCTACTCAGTCCAGATCCTTCATTTTACAGATGAGGAAACTGAGGCATAGAGAGATTAAGTGATTTGTCAAGGCCACACAGCAAATAAGTATCTGAAACAAGTTAAGAACTCATCTTTCTGACTCCAAATTGAGTACTCTAGCCACTATACCATGTAGCTTTATTTAATGCCATCATCAGGCTATCTCCTTTCTGAACAGCACCAGAAAATTACCATGAGCAGAGAATAATTGGCTTCCCAGGATGCTCTCTGATGGCCATTAGCCATTCCACCTGAGAGCAGAGCAAGTATCTTTTGAAATCCTGTTTTGCCAAAGGTTAATTCAAATACAGAAAAGTTCAAAAGACAGCTAGAATATTCATTAGACAGCCTTCTTGTTCAGTTTTCTGAAGTCTGACTTCTTGGAAGAAAAGACATTGTCTTGGGATTCAAGTTGGCAACTTAACATTTGCTGCAAATGCAGTTGAAAAGAGCATTTTACAACTAAGTGCCCCATTGGTTATATATCAAGAGATTTAAAATACACAGAGAATTAATTTTTAAAATCACTTTGGTCTTCCTCATATTCTCTGGTGAATATACCAGAGTGACCCAAGATCATCCTATCATCAGCATAAGATTCAAGGATACTCTCCTTTGGTCATAGTGACCTTCATCCAATAACCTTTGAAAAACTGGTCGCGAACAGAGCCGGTGTCAGCTTTTACATGCAAGAAGAAAGTTATCTTAAAATACTGACAGGGCCAGCTCGCAGGCAGGAGGCTGTAATCCATACCCTAAATCTGAAAATAAAAAAACTATCTGCACCTTGAAATATAGATGATGTAGTTGAAGATGAAAAGATACATAAAATTATTATATTATTCATTTTTCTGCCCTGGAAAAAAGCTTGATGATTAAAGAGAACATCCACCTAAGACCCAAGAGTACCTAACTGCTTTACAGAGAGCCTATAAATTTATACTGATAGAGTGTAAAAGAAGACCCTTTTATCCTTTCTAGCTTCCTCAAGCCATTTAGGCACAACTTTTCCTTCTCACAAACAGTTCCATTTATCTCCTGGCAAGATATTAGGTTGACAAGGATGTTGGTGTTCACCTTAGACCCAAGCTATGAATTCTGAAAGTTTAAAGCATTTCCAGGGAGTTATATAATGCCCCGTGGAATTTCAGAGGCACTCTTGTAAAAGAGAGGTCTGAGAATGAAGAGAATAGCACCCCTGGAGATATTCTGGTTTTGAGAATGTCTCAGGCCCTACCAGCAACCTGTGAGACAATGTGATTATGAAGTAGTTAAGTCTTTACAAGTGAATATATTAGATTTTTTTTCCACCAAGGTGGCTTCTTCTTCTTACTGACACAACTTTTTCATTAATCACACTCTCCTTGGAAATCAAAGACAATTTTCAGTGAGGGAAATTTATTCATAGTATCTGACTCTTGGTCCATGGCCTCAAATACTAAGAAATAGAAATGTATTTGCATAGAAATATATTTGGAAATTACAGCTATATAAAAATTCAGCTACTGGCCCATTATATGCAAGTTGGAACTGTGGCCAGTTTGGGATATATTCAAATGTATTTATAATCTAATCAACTAGTACCCTCCTTCCCCAGCTTATAATTATTTTTTCCATCTGTATATGTATATACATATATAAATATGTTCCTCTCCCCCAAAAGAATTTCCCTATGAATAGGAATGGTTTCATTATTTTAGTTTCTTTACTGTCTGGCACATAGTAGGTGTTTAGTAACTGTCTATTGAACGATTGATCAACTTGAACGTTTCTTCTACTGGTTTCAATCACACCCTATCCATGGGTGCCTATCTTGTGGTTTGTTTTTGTTTTTTTTTTTTGCCTATGTCTTCTCATTAGTTCATCACAGGGTCTATCCAATGCACTAGAAAGAATAAATTTATGTAATTCCTTAAGTCGTGTTTTTAAAATGGTCTAATTATAATGCATTTTACTCATACAGCACTGTGTCTAGAAATCAAAGGCAATTTAGATTATTTCACTCTTATCTCTCATATCTTGCACATACATTAGAGTGTAAAGAAGCCAGCCCTGGCTATTAGGTCTTGCTGCCATCTTCCCACCACACTAGCTCCTTCTCTCTCTCAGCCCACAGAACTTAAGAATTTGGTTAAGACTAAAAGTGTTTACTTTCAAGTGGCGCAGTAGGTAGGGCACCCACCCTGAAGTTAGGAGGATCTGAGTTCAAATCTAGTCTTAGACACTTAATACTTCCTGGGTGTGTGATCCTGGGCAAGTCACTTAATCCTAATTGCCTCTGAGGGAAAAAATTTTCCAGTCAATTTTAGCCAATCAGGAAGCAGCCTAGTGTCATAATAAGGTCTTATTCAGTTATTCATATGACTAACTGATGACTTCAGTAATTAATTTTCCATCTTTCTGACAAAGGAATAAAAAAAGAAAATCAAAGTAGGTAAAGATGACCGAGAGAAGCAATAAATCATAGTGGCTAGAGAGTTTTTGCCTTGGTTTGAGTTGGGTTCAAATGTAGTCTCTGCCACATCCTAGCTATGTGACCCTAAATGTCCACCCACCCCCTTTCTTCTTGCAACTTGCCCTAGGTATAATTTATGGTATATATCCAAGAACAAAAACTTCTCCTCAAGCTCTATTTAAATGTCCAGTTCTTAGCATAATACCTGACACAAAGTAGACTCTTATTAAATGTTGGTTGATTGATTGGTGTCAAAACTAAAAAGTACTTAAAATGCAACCAGAATTTTACTCTTCCTTAGCATGCTCTAATTTTCTTCCCCATCCTGAGTTCATACCAGATAAAAACATGAGCATTCATCGTAGAAATTTTGTTTAAAAAAAAAAGCTTATTCCCAACTTTATGACAAAAATCAAATTCCAGTTCACCAATATCATTTAACTATTCTGTTCTATGTGATATAGCTACTATCAAGGCCTGACAAGTTCCCCATATTCCTGTGTCAACGTGGACATGTTTTGCTGAATGACAAAATCTATATAATATATATTCATGAGTCTTTATCTAATAGATGAAACAGTTGTCCTTTTGCTATTTAAGCAAAAGAGAGTTTAATATGAAATCAAAAGACCTAAATTCAAATCTAGCCTCAGACTTTGACTATGTGATTCTGGACAATTCAGTTAATCTATTTCCCTCAGTTTCCTAACTATAAAATGGCAATCATAATAGTACTTACTTCCCAGTATAATTGTGAAAATCAAATTATTTGTGAAGTTCTTAGCAAAGTGACTGGCACATAGACAGGGCTATATAAATGCTTAATCTCTAAACCACCACCTATCCATGTACTTATTCATGCGATCTGAGGCTCTAATTCCAAAAATACTAAATTATTCTTAGTAGGATTGAGTATTTTTTTAAATATTCTGTTAATATTCTGATGAGGAGAAATGGAGGTTTTGGAAAGAGGAAATAGAAAGCAGCATTAGAGACATATTAGAAAGGTTTTTTGTTAAAAATTGCTTCTGTGGTTTTTGTTATCTTGGTTGGAGTTATAAAATGAGAATATTTGGAAAACTCAAGGTAAATGGAAATAAACTTTAAAGTGCTGTAGATTGTTTTGTGGATTACCACATCATAGCTATTATGTTATCATAATGATCCCTGCTGCTGGTACGCCATAATAGCTAAGCTGTCCACAATGAAGCGACTTTGCCCTCCATCACAACAGAGTCCCCTCTACCTCCAACTCCAGCAGCCAAGAAATAGGTAATCACTACCCAACAAATTAAAAAGTTAAAACATATAGCCCTTTAGCATCACTAACAATGAGAAGCAACCCAGTGGAGTAGATAGGGAGACGAGTCAAATCTGTGTCAGATACCTAGTGGCTGTGGGCCCCCAACCAATTCACTAAAACTCTTAGTTACAAAGCACACATTAACAGAGAGAGTTCTTCACAATAAACACTGGACACAAGAGAAAGCATAGATCTGGTCAATAACAAAAAATCAACAACAATAAAAAGAACTTTGAAATATATACATATATATACAAGCTTTATTTAAAATATCTAATATTAAGTTCAAATGTAATGAGAACAGAAAGAGATCTTATATTCTCTGGTGCTTACTTTGGAAAATAGTTTTGTCCAAGAGAAAATACCCTGGGAAATGTCTAGGCTCACAATTTTTAAATTTAGTCGATTTGCTTCTCAGGGGTCCTCTTGATTTTGATCAGCCACACTCACGTTTTAAAAGTCATTCCATCTTTGCCTGGACAAATGAAGAATTGTAATTAGAAATTCTAAGGCCTCCTTTTATTATAGGCCCTACATCAGTGGAGAAAAATGAAGACGGTGCTATTCACAGGCACCCCAGCATGCAAATAGTTGCAAGATCACAAATGATTCAATAGTAATAGAGTCAGAGCTCTCAGAGGAAATCATTCCAATGCCCCAACATTCACCATGTTTTTTAAAACCAGGCACTGTGGAGCTAGCAGTAACCTCTTCAAAACCACTCAGAAATCAATTTAAGAATAGCTCCTGTGTGCTTGTGCCCATCCTCGCCTTGCAACAACAGAAAAGCAAAGTTAGAACTCTGTGAGGGACAAAGAGGAAGGGAAAAAAAGAAAAAGAAATGGAGTGTCTTGCATAATGCCATCATTTTCATACCTGGATGGTCCTTTCCCTTCCTTATTCCAGTGTCTTGCTCCAAACTGAATGTGACAGGCTCTTTTAAGTGAACGTTGGTCTTACTGGGTACAATCTGGAAAAAAATGAGAGGGGAAGCAAAGAAGTATCTTTGTCAAAAAGTATCAAAATGTGTTTTCTAAAATACTTACTGTTTTCCTAATTGAGGACTTTTCTATTTCTTCTTCCCCCTCAACTTCAGGACACATTTTTAATGTAAATAATGCCATTTTTTATTTTGTTTTGCCAGAGAGAAGAAGTTAAAATGCATAAAGACATATTTTTGAGCATGGCCAATGTGGGGATTTGTTTTGCAGCTCTATGTAGGTCTATGATAAGGGTTTCACCTTCCTTTGTGGTGTTGTACATTTAGGGGGAAATAATGGGAGGGTGAAAAAAAAAAAGGAAAAATCTAGCGTGAAAGGCAGTATGGCATAGTGGAAAGAAAGCTGGCCTGGGAATCAGGAAAATATGGGTTGAAGCTATGTTAACCTGGGTAAAACATTCAATGCTTTGGCACTTTAGGCAATTCCCCAAATCATTCAGTCACAGAGCTGGTTCTAATCTGCATTCAGAAGAGAAGGTTTCCTTACCTGGTATTCTCTATGCCAATGAAGTGACAAGTCTAATCCCTCCCCACCCCAAAAAAATAATAGCGCTAATCCATCAGTGTACATATCTTGGGCAGACTCTGTTAAGACAACACTGAGTTGGTCTCAGAATTGAATTAGAGAAGATGAAATAGTGCTTTTAATAATCCCATATTTGCCCAGAAACAAAGGTCTATAATTTTAATAGCACTATTCTTCTGGTGGTACCTTGTGGCTCTGAGTCATGAAGCACTAAAGTCTCCAAATAATTAAAAGTATGACTCAGCAGCAGCAGAGAATGGCAGGTGTACATGGGCCATAAGGAGCTACAAAGAAGAACTGGAAAAAAGGAGATCACCCAGGAAACATGCCCTTTACAGCTTCTGATCTAAAACCCTTTGAAAGAGAAGATGGGCCAGTGGCAAGAATGATAACTAACAGATGCATCGCTCCTAAGCTCTATTTGCATCAGCCATAAAGCCCTTCACAGCCCAACCTCACCCTCTCTTCACGCTTGTTGGACTCTTCTCCTCTTGTACTCTGCACTCCGGCCAAACTGGCCTTCTCTATGTTCCTGACACTGACACTCCTATCTCCATGGCTTTGCAATGGCTGTCCTCATGCCCAGAATGTATTCTCCCCTTTCCTTTACTCTCTGATATCTTCCTCTTCCTTTAAGATTCAGTTCAAAAGCCATTTTTTACATGAAACCTTTTTTTCCCCAGTTACCCCAAATACTGGTTCCTTCCCTTCTGCATTATCTTATATTTAACTGCTTTGTATTTATTAGCATAGACATTTGATATTTGTGCTTTATATATATATATATATATATTATATTAATTATATCATATCATATCATGTCATGTCATGTCATGTCATGTCATATCATGTCATGTTATGTTATGTTATGTTATGTTATGTTATGTTATATT
>JAJPUD010005753.1:116728-137455 GCA_023553655.1 Myrmecobius fasciatus
AGATTATATTATATTATATTATATTATATTATATTATATTATATTATATTATATTATATTATATTATATTATATTATATTATATTATATTATATTATATTATATTATATTATATTATATTGCTGAGGCAATTGGGGTTAAGTGACTTGCTCAGCTCAGGGTCACACAGCCAGGAAATGTTAAGTGTCTGAGGGCAGATTTGAACTCAAGTCCTCCTGATTTCAAGGCTGGTGCTCAATTGTCTGATTTTCAATATGAGCATTTACATATCAGAAATCAGCAAGTATTATAAATCAGAAACTTGATTTATTGTTTTGTTGACTGTCTAAACTTATGAAGATGATAGAGAAAATCATGCAGATTAAATTTTAAAATGTCATACTTTGAGGAGGGGACTGGTTTTTAAATATTTATCAGCATTCCTCCACTTATAAATTTTATCTTTCCATCCAACATCCTTTCCTATAGATTTTAAAATCAGTCATTGACCAAACAGGAAAACAAAAGTGATTTCTCCAACTTAGAAATAATAAGATGATATAAGTATGTCATACTGTAGACTTCAGGGGTCCTGTATCTTCATCTTAGCACTATTCTTCTTGTCTTCTTGTCATTCTTTTTGTCTGAGACAGCCTGGCCAGTGCAAAATGATGAAAATACTTTTTTATACTTACTCAGCGAGATAAAAAATAAGAATGACAATATGGCTACAGAGCAAATGTGTATCTTTTCCTGAATGGTGTTTATGAGTGAATGAATAAAATATAACTCTGTGAATAGAACAGAATAAACCAATCAGTTTCTACAGTGATCTTAAAATTAATAACCACTGCAAATGTCATGGAATGCTTGCTCTGTACCCATTCCTTTTTCACTGAAACTTCTCTGCTCTGTACCCATACATATGGCCTGCCTCAAGTGATAGTGGAGCTAGAATTCTTCTTCTCATACAGTAGTTCATTTCATCTCCCACCCCAGTGGAAAATTGCTTAAGGTTTTGGTTCGGATTCCATTAAAAGTATCACCAGAGTTGAGAATAAAAAGATATTCAATCTACAATAAAAATCAGATAAAAAATGAATATTTTTCCTATAAATAAAAGAAATACTAAAGAACACAAGTATATATTAATGACTTCAACATATCAACAAATTATCAATTATTGAAATAGTAACATATTCTTATATCAATGAGTAATTTATATAATTACTATAAAATTCTGCTGAGGGGATACATCATAATCAGGAAGCAGTTTATGAGTTAATGGTTAAAGGATATGAACAGACAATTTTCAAATGAAAAAATTAAAACCATTTCTAGTCATATGAAAAGGTGCTCTAAATCACTGAGCAAAAAATGCAAATTAAGACAACTCTGAGGTACCACTATACACCTATCAGATTGGCTAAGATGACAGGAAAAGATAATGATGAATATTGGATGGGGATGTGGGAAAACTGGGACACTGATACATTGTTGGTGGAACTGTGAACGGATCCAGCCATTCTGAAGAGCAATTTGGAACTGTGCTAAAAAAAGTTATCAAACTGTGCATACCCTTTGACCCAGCAGTGTTTCTATTGGGCCTATATCCCAAAGAGATCTTAAAGGAAGGAAAGGGCCCCACATGTGCAAGAATGTTTGTGGCAGCCCTTTTTGTAGTGGCTAGAAACTGGAAACTGAAAGGATGCCCATCAATTGGAGAAGGGCTAAACAAATTATGGGATATGAATATTATGGAATATTATTATTCTGTAAGAAACAACCAGCAGGACGATTTCAGAGAGGCCTGGAGAGACTTGCATGAACTGATACTGAGTGATGAAGTGAGAAGAACCAGGAGATCATTATACACGGCAACAAGACTATATGATGATCAATTCTGATGGACATGGTTCTCTTCAACAATGAGATGACTGGTGCCAGTTCCACCATCTAACAACCCAGAGAGAGGAATGTGGGAACTGACTGTGGATTACAACATAACATTCTCACTCTATTTGTTGTTGTTCACTTGCATTTTGTTTTCTTATTTTCTTTCCTTTTTGATCTGATTTTTCTTGTGCAGCAAGAGAATTGTATAAATATGTTTACATATATTGGATTCAATATATATTTTAACATGTATAACATATATTGCCATCTAGGGGAGGGGGTGGGGGAAGGAGGAGAAAATCTGAAACACAAGGCTATGCCTCTAAACAATTCCTAGTGTTTATCTTTCACTATCCAAGCTCAGACTTGGATAACCTCCTGATTGGTCATGAAGAAACTACTTTCACTGCCAGTCAGTTCTACCCAATGGATCCAAGACATCCAAACATGTTGGATTCAATAGAGAGCCTATACCAAACATGTCAATAACTTAATCTGGAAATGACACACAAAGGAAAAGGGATGAAGCAGGAACCCAGGTGAAATCCTGACTAGCTAAGACCATTTCACCTAAGTGCCACATCACAGACTAGAAGGGGCAGAAGATTTGAAGTCATCTTGCATGGAGTTCCATTCCCACCTCTACCAATATATCTTCAGCAAGCTACTTAACAGCACCAAAGCCTCCACTTCTTAGCGTATCTGTGAAGGAAGAGGATTGGATTGAGTTGATTTCATAATGGTCCCTAAATTTTTATGATCCTAAAATGAAATGATAGCTAAAATCAGCATTTTGTTTTGTTTTAAGAATTTCATTTGCATCAAATGCTAATGATAGAACAGTTTATGCAGAAAAACTTTCTTGAGCAGTATCCTATCTGAGCTGACCCACTGTAATCTACAACTGGCATTCTTGTGACATTTAATATTGTTCAAATATTAAGTACTTTGTTTGCTCATATTTTCTTGATGTATTTTGGATTTACTTGCTTTGTGAAACAAGTTAAAGATGAATTTTTCACATTTGTAAGATTTGTGCAACAAATAAAAGTGTCACAAAAATCCATTTCTTCTCTTTCAGTGGGCAATCATTTTCATTTTTCTTCTTTATAGTCATTAAGGCAAAAGAAAAAGTATAAAGAAATTCAAGCCAGTCTGTTCATTAGTACACACTGTCCCAAAAGTCTTGGTGCAATTTTAAACTTTGATAAAACTGCACTACATAAATTGCTTCCTATAATATGCATCTGCTTGAGTCAGATTTGTCTTTAAGACATTTTCCTGTGATTTTTTACCAGAGATAAATTAAATTTCCATCCCAAAAAGAAAAAAAATTATTCAGCACAACTGGCATTATTCATGATTGCCCAAATTTGGGTGAGTCACTCACTTTTAAGTCAGCATAACTCACTCAATTGGATCTACTAAGTGAATACCTATTGCTAATACAGGTTCGTTATAGTAATAATTATTGGGATACTCTGTGTGTTCTAATCTCCAAAGACATGAATTTAGTCAAAGTGACACCTTACTTCTACCAAGCAGAACTTACCTTTTGTTATGGAAAGTATTATTCACTTAATTCTCAAAAACCAGCCTTGCCCCCATTCCCCTGCCTATTTGGTACAAAACCACGGTGACTTGAGGTGCCACCATCCTGACAGGATGAGCTACTCAGAGAACAGATGCAATTGGTCAGTTGACTGTTCAGTGCTGTAATGAGAACATTTAATCATGTTGATAATCTGATTGAGCCCATTTTAAATCATTCCCCAAAGAGCTCATGGGAACATTTTGTACTTTGCACCAATTTGCTTTTCTGTACTCAGCAATAGATGGAAAAAACTCTCACTCTTTCTGTTTAATCCACCACCATTAGTTTGATAAAGGACTATTTTGTCTTTGAAAATTTTCATAGAAGGTCCTGTTCATTTTTTTAAAGATTCTTAATAATAGTATTGCATTTTTATAGGATCAAAATCTCTTCCCAGACTTTCCATGGAAAACAAAATAAGAGTGAGCATACTGTCACATGAATGAACATGGGTTAAGCAACATGTGTGTGACTGATTTTAGTGCACATATGGTCTGCCAGCTTTGCTGGGGTTGTTTGTAAGCAGACTCAGAGAGGAACACACCATGACCTAGCCTGTGGCAGTCAGCCAATAAATAATATTGATTGGGTAGCTAGCTACTCTTGGAAAAGAACTAAGAAAGGCTACACACAGTTTTTCTGTCCTCTGAAGCTGTGAAGCTTAATGGAAGAGCTAGGGCAAGCACATGTGGAAAAAAAGGCCAAAGAACACACAAAAGGAAATACATAAACATAAGTCTACAATCTACCTCAACAGCTCTGTGAATTCAATGGTTTAGGTACAGCTGTAACTAAGAATCCAGACACCTTGCGAGGACAAATTCATTTGAAGGGAAGACTATCTTCCACTGAGTCCAACCTGGGCTCTTAGAGGGTTTGGGGGGAATAGACATGGGCCACAGGAGACCAGTATAGTTCCAAAGGAAAGGGGGACAACCTGTTCCATCTCCCTAATTCTCCAACTTCTTCTGGACTCAGAAAAATTGGATTCAAGCTCTGCCTCCATCACTTACTAGCTATAGAACAAGAGACATCAGTTCCCTTCTCTCAGTCTCAGTTTCCCACTCTCAAAGATGAAGAGATTTTGTCTGTAAGATCTCTAAGGTCTTTTCCAACTGAAAGATTCTGCCATTCTACAAACATTGTCAGTAAGAGAAAAAGTACTGTCAAAGTGGAATCTTTGGAAATACATCTGTCATAACATCGGTTTCATCTATCAGCATATTCTTGCTTGAGTAGTAGGGAGTAAGAATCCAAAACATTTTAAGAACAGACAAGTGATAAAGAACTGATCGTTTTAAAATAGGAAATTCACCCTCGATTCCCATAGGACTAGTGTAACCAAACATCAAGAAAATGTCAGTGTGTCCTCCGTATCCACTTGCTTCATTTCATAAGCCGCATTATTACAGTGGAACAATCCCACTGGACCAGAGGCCATGAGTACCAATCCCTGAAACTACTTAACTCTGTGATTTTAGGAAGTCCCTTAACCTCATCTGGTCTCCACCTCCTATTCTGCCAAATTAGGATTGGGCTCAGTGATTTCTGGGATGGCTCCCAGCTCTAACATTCTATGATTCCTATGATTTTATTATTTTATGGGGGGAGGGGAATTCTAGCTTTAAAAGTCATACTAAAATGATAGCTTTGGTTATTTAAAGTACTGCACATGCTCCTCAAGCCTTCTAAAAAGCTAACGGATAATAAATCAATGGGCAAGATGCTACGGAGGACAGAACAGAGACCTTTAAAGAACTCGCAGTCTGTATGGGGAAATTAGGCATAAGCATGTGAAAGGATAATATTCCCAGGTACTCCATGTTCAGTCCTGGATCAAATGATAAGAATGGCAGTGCCTGCTGTAGGATGTCAAAGGAAAGAGGGATCATTTCCAGCTGGTGAAATAAAGAAAGATGTCACAGAGTAAAAGGCCTGAGACAGATACTGAAGGATGTTAGGGTCTGATCAGGTGATGTGGAGAAAAGAGAGGTCATTCCTGATAGGAGCAAAGGTACAGATATGGGAAATTGAAAGACATTTTCAATCGAGTGTTATACCTGCTAGAACTCATCAGTATTTGTTAAGCTCCTGCTTGGCAAGCAACTTGACACAAAGCATTGTTTCTGGTGTCTGAAGATCTGGATTCAAATTTTCCCTCTACTGCTTATAACTCTGTGACCTTAGGCAAGTAATTTCACGTTCCTAAACTTCTTTTTCCCTCTTTGTAAAATAGGATTGGCCAGATAGCCTCTCAATTACATCTGTGACCCTATGACAGGTCACATATGTAAGAGCTAAGACCTGGGAATTCTAAGACAAAAAAAAAATCCAAGGAACTTTTTTCCCTAGGAAAAATAGCATGTATATGAATAAGGGAAAGAAAATCATGATAATTACAGGATCTAGGCACTAAATAGTAGAAGATAACACTTCTAATATTTTGTAGGAAAGATATGAAATTAAATAATTCTTATCAGGATATTTCAACACTCCTACAAAAATGCCAAGTCAATGCAAGGCCAGATTATGTTTCAGAAAGTTAACAGTTTGATTCCCTAAAACAATTAAGATAAAATAAAATTACCATCTGACCTTAATTAATTAATTAATGATTTGAGAGAAATGTCACTATGTATTATGAGAAACTTTTTAAGGAAAAAAATTTTGTTTTCTGAAATTTTCATGGCACTAGAAAATAAGTATTAAGGAGACCATTTAGGAGAAAATACTTTTTTATAGTCTGCATTTTATAAGATGGTATCCATGACCAAAAAATGGGAAACAATTCATGTACAATTATTATCTGAAGCTAAATTTGTTGAGGTGAAATTTTAGAGTATAATCCATGATTTCTTGATCTCAAATTAGTGGAAACATAGCTACCAGAAATTGGGCACCAGAGTACTTCTTGATTCCTCCAAGCTGGGGTCTATATTTGAGTCAAAACTGATCTCAACCAATTTAAGTTCTAATATCTAGAACACAGGTCCCCATAGTTCACAACAGTTTGGGGCTCTGATTTTTTCACATATACAGAGCACAAATATTGGTGACAGCTAATGCAGAGGTACACAGATAGGAAATGGACACTTATATGAGAAAGGGGAAGAAGCCAGTTAATTTATTATGGTTCAGCTCAAGGGCCATTTTCTACTTAAAATGTTTCTTGAATCCTCAGCTACTAATAATGCCTTCCCACTCCCCAAATATGTCATCTTGAATTTTTTGGTATAAATTTCATATATACTTGTATATATATGAATTTCATATATATTTGTATATATATGAATTTCATATATACTTATATATATATGAATTTCATATGTACTTGTATATATAGCTTTCTCTGAAAGCTATATAGCTTTCTCTGAAAGCTTCTTGAGGGCAGGGATTATTTTACTTTTGTGTTTGTATCCCCCTTGTCTAACACATTATCTAGTATACATTAAGTGCTTAATAAATGCTTGTTCTTTGGTTGGTTACTTAATAACTAATTATATAAGGTTTATTTTAATTCTTCTATTAGGGTGTCCTGTAGTCCGAAAATGGAATGAATGAATAAGCATTAATTAAGCACTCATTATGTACATAAAGGAACTTTTAAATGCAATTTATATGGAAAGGCTCTATGGACCTTAAGGATACAAAGGCAACACAAATAATACTACTGACCAATATCCAAAGAGTCACATTCATTGATTTAAAAACAAAAAAAACCTGTGTCCATCTCTGTTGTTGAATTGTTTTAACAGTTTTCAAGCACTTCATTGGTGAGAAAGTTCTTTTCTGGTCTTCAATAACTATAGCTACCACCTACAAAGGCAGTTGCCTAAATGTGCCTGGTAAGTCTGGGAGGTCACTATCATCCTGGGGTGCTTAGACTTACAGCCCATTGTTAGCAGCTGGTCAGTGATTTGTGGTAGTAGGGATGTAGAACTCTTTCTCAATCTCTATGTGGTTCTCTGGGGTTCAGTCTAGAAATAAGAAGAGTGAGTGGGTGTGATAGTATTATTCCCACAATTCTTGAGTTTATGGTCCTGAGCTACCTCCACATGGATCTGAGAAAAAGCGGAAGTCCTTTTCAGTCTAGAATTTTTATTTATAAACATTATAATTGTTCAGGTACATTTAGTCAATTAAAAATCAAATTCCAGCACAAGCTACTGCATATACATGTTGAGACAGAAAAGTTCAAGGCCTGGAAAAATGCCTGGGGATTTCTTTACCATCAAGAAACAATTTAAAATATTTCTGCACAGAGATTACAAATTGCCAAGTCAGCATTTTATATTACTGACTTTTCCTTAATTCTTTTAAACTCAACTGCAGCTAAATATTACATCAGAAGCAATAATAAGTGGTAAGTGTGTTCAAATGGTTATACTCCCTCTTTCCTTCACTACTGCCCAGAAAAGCCATTATTATAATGAATCTTCACTGGTCCCATTCAGAGATTGACACTAAACACTGCCACTGGGATGATGCTTATTCTTCTCCTAAGCTTAGTTTCTTTCTTGAACTGGCTCAAATTCGACCAGTTCTACCTGTTATCTTTTTTTTAGTTTCCTCTGCTTTTCCTCTATTCCCCATTTCTCAGGCCACTTGGATAGTCCAGCCTAGCTGGCTTGCCTGACCCATTGGTGACAGTTGGTTGGCAGTTGCTAATAACAAGGATGAAGGTCATCTTCTCCACAAGAATTACTCCTCTGGACAATGGCTGTAAGGGTCAGGATGAAAGCAGGGCTGGAGGTTGGGGGATACAACTAGTGATTATATTCTTATACTTATCTGCCCTTCTGTGGCAGTTGGCCAGAAGTTTATATTGATGGTGGTAGGGATGGCAGACATTTCTCCACAAGGGTTGTTCTCTTCAGTGATGACTGCAGGAGCCAGACTGTAAATACAAAAGCTAAAAAATAACTTTTAAAAATCTAAATTTTTGCTGTTTGCTAGACATTTAAAGTATTGTGTGCATTACTGAATACTACTTTTAAAAAATTGATAAATTGGAAATCATTGGGAAGAAGGCATCCAATACAAGGAGAGATCCTGAAATCGAGTAGTCTGAAGAATGGTTAAGGAAATTACCTTTTAGCCTGGTCAAGAGGCTTCAACACATCAATAGTGTAAAAGAGGATATACCTGGAATCTCAAAGTTCTTCTATTTTCTAGCTGGATGACTTTGATGATCCCATTTGTGCCTTTCAGGGTACAAATTTTCCTCATCTGTAAAAATGAGGTTAGATTAGACAATCATCTGTTCTAAAAGCGTATGAATTTTGGAGGGCATAATGGTATATAAATATTAGAAAATACTGTGGAAGAGTGAATAGATATGTTTTAGGTTATTCTGAAGAGCAAACTTATAGCCAATCAGTCAATAAACGTTAAATCTCTGCTATGTGCCAGTCACTGTGCTAAGTACCAGAGACACAAAAAGAGGAAAAAAGTAGGCCCTGCCCTCGAGATATTTATAAGCTAATCAATAGGAATTGCAGAGATACTGGAGGGGTCAACATAAAGAACCTGCTTCCATTGAGACCACCACCACCCTCAAAAAGCACTTAGATGCAAGACTCCACATTACATGCCTAGGCTATAAAAATAAGAAAAAAAATCTTTATCTTGAAGATTACCACATAAAATGGAGCAGAGAAGGAAAGAAATAAGTGCATAGGAAAGTGTTAATACAAGATCACTCTAGGACAAAGGAAGAGATAGTCACCAAATACTTTTTTATGGAGTGAATACCTTCCCCAGCAATGGCACCTTAGCTAAGTTTGAAGGAAGACAAGGTTTTTTGAGGTGGTCTTTTCCGGGCCTGAGGGACAGTATATATAAGTAGGATGGAGGCTAGAATGTAGCTCATGTAAAGGGGGATAATGTGAAGGAAGTCCAGAAAGATAGGTTGGGGCCAGATTATCACAGATTCTAATTGCCAGATTAATAAATTTGTATTATTTCTTATTGGAAATGGGTATTGGAAGATTCCATTCCAAAAATGGTATCAATATTGAATTGGGTGAATTTGCAACAGAATGATTAAGATTGCAAACTTGAATTGAACCACAGAGAAGGTGCAGATTTTGAGTGGAGCAGCTTAAGAATGGTAGAAGCTATTCCTATGCCTGAAACATAGGTATCATGCGTTGGTTGGTAAACTTTATTCTTGAAGAAGACCCAAATGGCATCATTATATTAGAATCAATAGTGTGTCCAGCTGTGGCTGATCAAACCACAGTGAGCTCAGAAGGCTCTACCATAGATCACGCTTTTTTTGAACTTTTGGAGTGGAGCTGTCTCTGAAGTTGCACACATCATATTTCTTTTGAACTACCACAATTCTACTTTGCACATTGAGCACAGAACCTTCTTTAATGTAGGTTTGCCATGATGGGTAGTCCTGTGTTGGCAAATAGAATGTAAGATTGGAAAGGAAGACTAAGACCAATTGTATGAAGAAATCTGCATCAAATTATTTGGTGTTAATTATGAGACAGTTGGCAAATTTTTCTTTCCAGGTTATATATGAACTTGAATTTGTCTTTTTTTTTCTTTTTATAGCCAGTGCTGATTTTCCATACAATGCAGGACAAGCCATAAGAGATGGAGTTAACAGAAATTCGGCAATTATTGGAGGTAGGTATAGCATGTTGGGCAGTTTCACAAACTATATCCTCAACAATTAGAAAAGCTGAATAGGAGAGTGAATATGATGCTTCACTTAGAATCAGGAAGACTTGCATGTGAATCCCAATTCTGATACTTTGCAATTGTGTGACCATAGTCTTTAAACAATCCTCTAAATTCTATATACTCTCTAAAATCTATATACTAAGTTCAGACAATCAATTCTCAACATAAGTAGTATTTTTTGCCACTTGACCAATGTAGAATAATGGTTTCATTCCTTTTTGATCTATATAAAGGGTAAGGGTGAGTTTAAAATTTTTGAGCTAATTCTAAAGTAGTATGGAATATATATACATGAGGAAAAAACATTTACAGTAGCGTATATATACCTACTCTGGCTCTTCAAGAGTGATTATCCTTTAAGTGGTATATAGGAAAAGTGGATGAAGGATATATGCATGAGAAGAATTATTGCAATGGAAAAATGTATAGCTTCCAAATATGCTGGTTTAACAGCAGACATCAAAAAACTTAAAATAAGCCAGCCCTAAAACAACTATTTTCTGCCTTTGACTTGCAAGTCTGTTTAGTTCTTTTGAATCAAGTTCCCACATGCAATTACTTGCTAACAGACCCCTTCTACCCTTCAGTCCCAGAAAACCAAGTTTTCCTACATTTCAATTGATCAGCTTTCCTAATGTATTAAAGAGTTAAGTCTTTCTTTCAAGACAGTTAAGTGTTACAATGTATATACCACTAACTTAGAGTGAAAAGGCCCAGAGTTCCAATGTGGCCTTAGACACATACTAGCTCTGTGACCTGAGCAAGTCTGTCTGACTCAGTTTCCCCATTTCTAAAATGGACATAAAAATCGAGCTACCTACTAGGATTACTGTGAGGATAAAACAAAATATTCACATAGCATTTGGAAAGCCACAAAGGGCAATATACATCTAAACTATTGCTATTATTCATATCATATAACTAGGAATAACTCTTCCCCCAAAGCCTTCTTATAAAGATTCTTCTGCTCTCTGATGATATTTAGCTGGATCAAGCTTTATCACCTTGGTCTTTAGCCAATTAACTTCTGCATTATCAGCAATTTTTTTAATGTTTAAATTTTTAAATTTTAATTTTTAATTTTTTAATTTAAAATTGAATTTAAATTTTTAAATAATTAAGAGGGATAAACTCTATGAGAAATGTATATGGAAACATGATTGAAACGATATTTTGTGCGTGATGTTTCAGCCATATTTAATCGTATTGATTATACCTCTCTTTGCAAAAAATAAAATCCCCCAAAAATAAAATAAAATCTAATAAAGAGTAGAAGGCAAAAGAAAGCCTTTTCTTAGGAGAAAAAGTACTGAATTGGGAGTCTGGGTCAAATCTTAGGTCTGCTTCTTACTACCTGTACGACCATGATCAAGATATTTCTCCTCTCTTAGTTGTTTTTGTAACGTGAGGAGGTTGGACTTTGAGATCTCTAAGGTTCCTTCCAGTTCTAAATCTATGGTCCTAAAACTGTTATTTTTCTTCCCTTTTTTTGAACTGGAGGGGGATGGAACTGGGACAGGGAAGATGGATGAGCCAGAGGTCACAGAGAACGTGTAAGGTTTATGTAACCTTTGACCTCCTCTCTTTCCGGCAGGGGTCATTGCCGTGGTGATCTTCACCATCCTTTGCACCTTAGTGTTCCTCATTCGTTACATGTTCCGCCACAAGGGCACTTACCACACCAATGAAGCCAAGGGTGCAGAGTCCGCTGAGAGCGCCGACGCCGCCATCATGAACCATGACCCCAACTTCACGGAGACCATTGATGAGAGCAAAAAAGAGTGGCTTATCTGAGGGAGCGAGCTTAGGGCTTGGCGGCGGGCGGGAGGGAGGGGAGAGGGAAGGCAGGCGGGGGTCAGCAGGGAAGAGGGCACAAGGGGGGCCTCAAAGGAAGGGGAAAGCACTCTGCTTGGGACTCCTGAGCACATCTCGAAAAGATCAGCACAACTCGGAGAAGCGCGGGACAGACACACTCCTTGGGACTGGAAAACAAAAAGGTGTTAAAAAACGAGAACTTTTTAATATTCATTCACAGCTCTGTCCCTCCTTCTATATCCAAACAAATAATGAGAAGAAACGCTTTTAGAGTTTCCACATTGGTTAAAATCCGTCAGTAATACCTGTCTTTTTTTTGTGTGTGTTTAGAGGTGTTCTAAATACTATGGCAACAGGGCCCATTTTCTACATTTTTAGGAGCCCTTAGAATTTGGATATTAATGTCTTGAGAACAACTGACAAATATATATATATATATATGGCCTCCAATGATTCTTTTTTCCACATATAGTCAATTCTTCATGGGTTATTGTATCTAGAGCTTGTTTACAACACATTTCATTTGGCGTCTTGTAAATTGGGAGTTGGGAGAAGAAAGGGGCATAGGGAAACAACCCACTTTTATTGCCAATGTCCACAGGGCCGCTGACCTGTGCCGACTACATGGAGGGCTCTCATGTGACCCAGGCTGTCGAAGGACAAGACTGTGTAATACTTAGCAGTGATGTAGAACCACATCATCATTGTTACCTCTGTGGGGGGGAAGGGAATATTCTGAACTATGAAAAGTTAATTTTGATTTTTTCATTGAGCTCTGAGAAATAATCTTGTTGCAAGTACATAGTCTTAGCTCTGTTCTGTTTCTCTTTGGCTATGCTATCACTTAGGGATTGATCCTCCAGACTTCCTGGGATACATTGGCATAATCTGTATGTAGGCGTAGTAGGGAATTAAGAGCCAAATGCTATGGTTTGTTTGCTTCTATTTCTTTTATAGACAGTAGTAAAAGTAGCAATCCTGTCGTGCTGCCTAGTGAATGCATAGAATAGGTCACTGTCCTTAACAAGCCCTTCCTCTTTCATTCTCCTTCCAGCATATACCTGCCCAGAGGGGTATGCCCTTCCAATGCTCTTCCTAGCAGATCCTGCTTCCTTTGAGGGTGAGCCAATCATTGAAGTGAACTTAAGCACATCGTAAAAAATGCTGTTTCAGAATATGACCCAAAACATGGCCAATTTAAGAATATCTTGGAAGGAAGATGTGCTAAGTGTGTTTGGGCTTCAAACAATGTCTATGAAAATTCACTACAATGACTGACTCACTTCTATACATAAGAATCGATTGGAAAACATCATCTTCTTTTTAAAGTCATTCGAATAATCTTCTGGCCAAAGCAAATCCACTGCTTGGTAGGTAATTCAGGAATTACACAGGCTCAAATACAATTGAGCCTTGCATTTATCACAAACACAACAGCTGGAAGTTCCCATCCATAGACTCAATGGATCATGATTTGGAATGAGGGATCAGAACTAAATGACAAGAGATGTGATTGGCCAGAGCTAGTTATCTTCTGCCTAATAAAATTTACCCTTCACATTTTGCACATTTTGACTTAAAACATTCCAAAAAGTGGACTCATTTATTTGTAAAGGTTGATATAAAAGGTTATTTCCAGAATAACATCTTGGATCATTTTGACATAGCCCTCTCCCACACATCCTCTGCTAATGACATGCACTTCAAATGTGAACCACTTAATTAAAACTTGACTGTTTTGTTTTCCTTCCTAAAAGGGAATTTTAATAGAAAAATAAAGATATTGATATTCTGTTGGATGCTACTCCAAAAAATGCATAGTAATATGAATTTGGAAATGGTTCCATTACAACTTTTTCAAGATTCTTGGGATACTCACAAATCCTAAAATGATTATAACTTCTTCTTGGATGGTTAGATTCATTTTATCCAGAGATGATGATGTGAGGTAAAAGATAGCAGCTTACAAGAACATATGTGCTATAAACTAAATTGCATTTTAAGTGATTAAGTACTGGAATGTAACTACTTAAAGTCGTATGTGGACTTTAAATTTGAGGAAACATTGAAGAGAGATTTTAAAAGGGAATATTTCTATATTTTTAAAGGAATATTTCTATTTGAAGTTGCTTCCCTAAGGTACTATCAAGTCAACTAATATTTCACATTATTCACATAAGAATCATTTAAGTGCAAGTCAATAAGGATGATTATTTTTCACATCAAAAGAATCCAACAGTTAACATCAGTGTACTCTTTAAAAAATATGTCTACCTATCATGCTGCGATCATGTAAATCAGGAAAAACAAGTTTTTAAAAGAGGCTTAAATTTTCCAAGTATTTTAAAACTTGACCTATTTTTAAATTTATTGTTTTGTTGATGGCAAATACTGTCAAGATAATATGTCCCATGTGAAAAATATTTCCAGCATCTCCTTAGTTTTATTCACCTAATTCTCTGCCTCGTTAAGACTTCTCTCTGAGAAGATTTGGTCATCCACCCAAATTAGTATTGAATACCAAAATGATTTTCTCATTTCCTTTGACCTCCCCATATTTCCTCCTGATATCAGCTTGCAGAAAAGAAAAATGTATCAATATCTCCAGATATTTTGACCCTCAGAATTGTCATGAATCTTAAGTGAACAGGAAAATTGAGTTCACCTTTATCAGCCTAATCAATTCATATTTATCAAGTAACTTTCACAGAAGAGATACAAAGGCATCCAAAACATAATTCTTGAAGAATTAATAATCTAGTTGGGGATCCAGAACATCCCCATAAGAACATAAGCAACCACACAAAGTTAACATGGTAGGTAAGTGCTAAATGAATAGTTTAAAAAAAAATCTTTGTTTTCTCAAATTTGTGGGGTTGGGAACTCCCAAATCTTTTTTAAAGGCCATTGTCAATAAATTCCCCATTAGCAATGTATTGATTTGGAGGGGAAAGGAGATGAAATTCCCCATCCCACCCCAAGTACCCTTGAAGAATAATTCTAGTACCTAACTTCACTTTGCCACTTTATAACCAACAGAATTCACTTATATATGAAAGGCCCCTGCTGACAAAATCAAATGGTATTTTTTATCATTTACCTACAAATATTTTTTGACAGATAAGCTATTTAGAAAATTTCAAAAATGAGGGAAAGCATTTTTTTTTGGCTAATCATGGGAGTGGGAGAGGAGGATTTATTATATATAACTTGAGAATGTAGGTTTTTAAGAGCTTTAGTTTGTGCATGTAAATCAGTGCTGTTCTAAGGCTGTACCTATAAAAAGCACATCCCCTTAACCCAGAAATAATGCAGGTCAACAAGTTGGAACAGATTTTATTACATTCAGTCAAAACTCATAATATTCAATTCAACATTTATTAAGTGTCTCATTAAGTACAAAGCAACCTTAAAGGATCTTCACTTAAAACCTTCATCTGACACTTCCTCCTGTTATGTAAGTCACCCTGTGCTCTTGAAAACTGCTCCAGGTGAGTTCAAACTCTGTCAGGTCCAACCAAGCTTGAAAGGCTCCAACCGCAAACCTGATGAAGGTTCTTCTGATGGCCTGCCTCATTAAATATAGTGTGACTCATCACCAGAAGGGTAGCCCAGACAGTGATGAGTTTTGTTCCTACCACAAGAGCTCATGAAACCCTCTACAAAGTCCAAGAAGGGCATTGGGGAGTAACTTAATGATGAAATTACAGACCTTTTGAAGTATGTGCAAAGGAAGGCTGCAAGGTATTGTGGAAAGAGTTGTAGAGGCAGAGGACTTGAGTTTTCATCCTGTCCAGATTTACTTTTAAGCAAATATTCAGTCTCCTCAGTTTCTTCCTCTGTAAAAATGAGTTTAGGATAGTCTCTAAGATCTCTTCCAGCTCTTGATCTGTAATCCTCTTGTGTCTATGGGACTGCATTTTTCTTGCATGTATTCAAGTTAACCCGTCAATTGCTCAAACAAAAAAAGACACTTAGAAATCAGAGGCTTACTCCATAGGAAAATTTGCCCCAAATTCTCCTTCCACTAACAATGAAGAGTTACAATCATCATCATCATCATCATCATCATGCTTACTTTGCTGGGAACCTATCCATAAGCATGTGATGTACATACACCCAATAGGAAGAGGCACTAACCATTGAAACATTAGTCCAACAGTAAACCCTTGGGAGTTAACACCTGTTGAGCATCAACTGCCTGCACACACCACACTCAACGGAACCCATATTTGTTCCCTGCTCTAGTTAATCTAGGTCTCCAGATGAAGCGAAACAATATCAGAAGGGGCAGGCAAGAAACTCAGGAGAAAGATAACAGGGTCCCAAAATACAAACTTGCAGGAGATCACCAAAAAAGAAGGGATATCATTTCCTTTACCTCATCTGTTCCATTCTCTCTTCCCACCAATTTTTTTTCTCCTCCTCCCAAAATTGGAACCCACTCAACATGTCTAGATCCAAATGGCCAAGTTAAGCCCCATTAGCCCCACAAGATTTGGATTCAAATTGGATTCTTTTCCAGTTGTCCTTCTCCCTCAGTGACTAAACATTTTCCCAAATAAATGCAATAATCTGGAAATTTAATTTGGTATTCTTGGTAAATAGGTTGCAAGTATGCTAGCAACCAAGAACTCTATACCAGATAAAAGTAAATTACCCAACAAGAACTCAAGGAGCACCTCATCCTAACCTTAAAAACCTTTCCATAGAATGTGGAAAAACAAACCAGAAGGATACTATATATAGTCCACTCACTAAGGATGCCAGTATCACTTAAGCATCATTTTCAGCATTGAAAGCAGCTTCCATGGCCCTGTCAGAGGAAGACTGAGAGAGCCAGAATCTGAGCTTCTTCTCTGTCACCAAGATGCTATATGACCCTAAATCTCCATTCCCAATTTTTTAGCTAGAGCAGATTTTATCTGCCTCCCAGAGCAATTGTGAGATGTCTTTCCTTACATCTTGACTCCAAGACTTATATAAAATCTTATAGTGCAGGGTGAAGGCCAAATGGGATGGGCCGAGAGGAAACTAATGGGACATGGCAAAGCATCTGTTGAATATTGAATCCAGTAAAGAGAACAGGAGCAAAACTGAAATCCTGCCAAAATGTCTTCCCATTCGAGTCTGAGAAGTTAAATCTTCTGGGAGGTCAATAAGCCCCTGAACTGAAAACTCAAGCTAGAATTGCTGCTGCTTATATTCCCTAATCCCCCCAAGGTCCTTCACTTTATATTTGGCTGTAATGACGTGCAACCTTTCCGAAGAATCTGTATGAAATAATGCAACACTTTAATTTAGCTTGGAGCCTCTGACATGCAGGGTTATTTCCAAGTACACTGCAACTATCTAAGATGTATGAAACTTCAAAACTTTTTTGCCAACCAAGCCTGAGGAAAGGGTGCTGACCATTACTCCTACTTGTCACAGACTGCCAAAGAATGAGGTGTTGCCTGTTTGATATTTAGGTAAAAGTTCCCTTAAGAAGTGAATCCACTCAGCTTATCTCCTTCTCAAAACTGACCAATCTCAGTTAATATCTGCAGAATAGCCAGAATCTAGATCTGGGAAAACTTGTTCTCTTGTCTTGGTTCTACCAAGGTTTCAGCTCAAAGCATCACCATTCCCAAGTTCCTTTTGGTTAGGAAGATATTATTTTTTGTTCTTTTATTTTGTAAATGGTGACAGCAGAGGTTACAATTTTGGAAAGATGAACTAAACTCCAGTTTTGAAAAAAAAAAAAGGCAGGCAGGCAATTGGGAGGGAGGTTCCATTCTAGTGAAATAGCACACAATTGCACCCTCTAAAAGCAACAGCATGTAAACTAGAAGGAAAGAAGGACATTATGTATGTTATATTATGCCTGATATTCTTTGTGAATGTCTTTCATTTTAACTAAGATTCTACTAGAAATCAGATTGATAAATAAAAAAAATTCAAAATAGTTTTAATTATCCTAAGAGCCGTCTCTTTGTATTTTGTACCATCTCATAGGGAGGGAGGGTTGACAAGGAAGGGGAAACCGTTCTCTTTCAGCTAACGCAGCATATCAATGTACAAAATCACTGAGGTCACCATTTAATGAGGAAGTCCTCCTTTGAAAAGAAACAGAGATTTTATCTGCTCACGAAAGGTTACATCAAAAGGTGGGAAATTTATATCTCATTTGGAGCCATCAATTGTTATACTTCTTCCCTCTTGGCTATTTTGAACTCTTTGGGTGTTTTTTTTTTCTCACTTACTTTATGTACTTTAAAGGCAATTTGATTCTTTTATTTGATTCCAAATTTGATTTCTTTTATACTTTACTTATTAAAATGGAAGTTACACAGAGTTGGCTAATGTCCATGGAAACCCCTGGCCATTATTTAAAGTATAGAAGAGGGGATTTTGCAACAGACACACAGAATCTAGAAAACTAGCTTCATTCCAAAATCTTTTCATAGCTTCATATTGGTAGTGGTTTCTTTTTAATCAACTCTAGATATTTTTTGAATGTGTATAATAAATGAAATTTCTGAACTGTAACCATTTTTGTCTGCCCCAATTAAATTCTCCAGAGACATAATATATTGATATTTATACTTTTGCATGCATGATTTGCTAGGGGGTAATGTCTCTCATTAAAAACAAACTCAAACTATGACAAGTTCCTTAAGACAAAGAATTAAATAAAGGGGGAAAGGAAGTACCTGTATATAGTACCAAATATATTAGGTGAGAACTCAAAAGACTTGGGATCTAGTACCCAGTTTGTATGTTACTAGCTGTACAGCTTTGGGCAAGTGACAAAATCTGGGTCTTTATCTAGAAAAGGTGGGATTTGGTCAACATGATTTCTAAGAATTTCTTCTTATATGAAGGTTTACTATGTTTAATATCTACTCATGTCAGAGCAATTCATTATTCTTTCTAATCCTACACTAACTAACCAGGTGACCAGAAGGGAAGCATTTCTTGTCTCAATCTGTCATTTTGCTTGCCTATAAAACTGACATGATAGGTTGTATGCTGGGGGGGCAAAGGAGCCAGGAATTTAAGGTTCATTGCACTTAGGAACTGGTCCTGAAAGGAGTACATTTTGAATGTTAACATTTAAGGGGGTTGGGGGACTAATGCAAACTATTCATTGGTATACATATCTCCTTTTTTGCTGAACAAACAGAAATCAGCAGGTTCAGCTAAGGCCACTGAGATGCTTCTGGGTTTAATTATCCCTGAGCAGGAAGGTCTGCAAATGAATCCCTCCAAAAATTTACCTCCACTCTTAAGGTAGTTTTCCTCTGAAAGAAAAAAGCAGTCAAAAGTTTCATGATTAATACAATTCTCTCCTCTTGTTCCCCAATTTTTTTTGTTAATTTTCACAAGTGACAAGCTATAGAAAGTCACCTGTTGGTTTACCCTACAGTGTGGGCACAGGGAATGACTGTATAGTCATGCCTTCCAAATCATCACCAAATCAAAAGTCATGTATTCTAAAAAGAGTCAATCAGTGACTAAGATGACAGGAAAAGATAATGACAAATATTAAAGAGGATGTGAGAAAATCGGGACACTAATGCATTGCTGGTGGAGTTGTAAAATGATCCAACAATTCTGGAGAACAATTTGGAAATATGCTCAAAGGGCAATAAAACTGTGTTTACCCTTTGATCCAGCAGTGTCATTGCTGGCTCTATATCCCAAAGAGATCATAAAAGAGGGAAAAGGACCTACAAGTGTAAAAATGTTTGCAGCAGGTGGTGGCAAGGAATTGGAAAATGAGTAGTGTCCATCAATTGGGGAATAGTTGAATAAGTTATGGTATATGAAAGCAATGGAATAGTATTGTTTTATAAAAAATAATGAACAGGCTGATTTTTAAAAAGCCTGATGCTGAGTGAAACAAGCCAAACCAGGAAAATATAGTAACAGCAAGTTTGTGTGATGATTAACTATGACAGACTTGGTTCTTCTCAGCAGTTCAGTGTTCCAAGGCAATCCCCATAAACTTTGGATAGAAACACCTTCCCTCTCCTGCAGAGAACTATGTAAATCAACACATGCTATGTTCATTTTTTCTTTTTCTTCTGTTTTTTCTTTCTCACAATTTTTCCCTTTTTTCTGATTTTTCTCTCCCAACCTGATTCATAAAGAAATATGTAAAAAATAAATGAATGTACATATATAGCCCAAAAAAAGTCAATCATCAATATTCATGTTGTCAAGCAATGAACTTCTAGCTCCCTGAAGGATGAATTGGAAGAAAGTACATCTTTTTGGACTATTGGTAGGCTCTGCTTGCCTTTGGAAGAACCAGATTTTGGGAAATAAGAGCTAAATGGGGCTAAAACAAGACTAGAGAAGGAAGGCACTCAATTTGAAAGACAGGCAGCTGTAAGCCCAGAGAACTCCTAATTGCCCCAGCAGGGCTAAGGAGGGGGAAAGATAAGGGATAATTAGTGTGGAAACTCAGTGAAATCTGAGGACTCCTCAGTGTGGGCAGTTGGAAGTACAAAGGTATGGATACCTGAGTAATTTGACATTAAGCCTGGAACTTCAGATGTTGAGCCCCTACAGGTTGAAGTTATCCTCTCTAGTGAACTTGGGAGGTATTATACCAACTATTTCTCTTATGAAAAAAAGATGAGGAGATGGCCTGGCATAGTCTAAAGAGAGCCAGCTTCTGAGTCAGGAAAATTCAGCTTCAAATCTTGTCATTGTCACATGTATGTGGCCAGAGGCGAGTCACAACCTCTGAGT
>JAJPUD010005754.1:5204-27614 GCA_023553655.1 Myrmecobius fasciatus
TATGTAGAAAATAGTTAAATAGAAGATATTTTGGTGGGAAGGGACTAGTATTGGAGAGAATCAAGAAAGGTTTCACTCAGAAGGTGGTGCATAAGGTCTATCCTGAAGGAAAAGAGGAACTCTATGAAATAGACATAAGGAGGGAACTCATTATAGGCACTAGGGTGTGTGTGTTAGTGTGCAAAGGCACATAGATGAGAGATGGAATATCATGTGTGAGAAAAAGAGAGAGATGGCTAATTTGACTGAAATACAGAGTCTGGAAAAGGAGCAATGTCCATTGAGACCAGAAAGATAGGTTGTTGTATAGGGCTTTGAAAGTTAAACAAAGGAATTGATATTTGATCCTAGATGCAATAGGAAGCCACTAGAATAGGTTGAGTAAGGAATTCACACAGTGAATTAAGAATTAAATTATTGTATTTAAAGTGAATTAAAGAATATTAGCAGTGTCTACTAACCTAGGCATCCACTCTTGAAAGAATGTAAAATAAATCTTTCCTGCATTCATCAGTGAGTCAATGAAGTTCTTGGTAAGATATTTTCTTTCTTACAAATAGGAGCTCTGTCCAGGATCCAGACATTATGAATTGGGGGTGGCCCTGGTTAAAGCATGAGAAAATGAGTCCCATTGATTGTTGATTTCAATGGCCGCTTGGATTGACTCCGACATTCTCCCGCTCATAGATCGTCCAAGATCCAAGGACCACATTGGTAAGTAAGACTGCTGATGAATCCAGGAAATCAAGAAGGGGAATAGAATATGTTCTGCAGCAACCAGACATCTCTGTGCACAGACCAAGGGTAAGAAAGTAGAAAAACATTGGCAGCAATGTGTGGGCACACACTAAGCATTCAAATACTTTTAAAATTGTACTTAATTCAATTTTAATTTACTTAAATACTTAAGATTTTAATTTATTTAAGTACTTATTTTCATTCATTCATTAGTCACTGTCAACTTGGATACAGTCTAGATAGAATGTCATGGGTATCTGTCCCTAGTGCTGAGCTATAAAATGTTTTCATCGGTAACTTCAATAAATGCTTATTTATCAGATTTGTAGATGACAAGGCACTCAGAAGGAAGGCTACTTCACACAGATTACAGTCAGACTTTAGAAGGATTTTCATAGTCTAGAATGGAGGGAGTTGATGAAATATGATGAATTTCACATGAATGAATATAAAGACCTACTCATGGGTCAAAAAAATAATCAGCTGCCTGGATACTAGTTATGACCAATTCTCTTAAGCTGGAAAAGCTTCAAGTAAGGCTCTCACTATATGTCTATTGTCTGAGGATCAGACTAAAGAAGTCCAGAGAGACTCATCACCGATTTGGCCAAAGAGTGATAGATTTCCCTACCATCGTAATTGTCCAAGTCACAGAAAGAGTGCTATATACATAGGTGGAGGTGAAGTCTGTGATAAAATCACAAATGTCTGAAGTATTGGTAAAGTTGTCTGTCTTAAGATGCCATGATCCAATGACATCACGGATCATATCTAGATTTGTGTGTGAATTGGACTTAAATGAGGTAGAGTTGCTTAGTCACAAATCTTAATCTCTCTTCCAGAGACATGCAAGTGCAATGGCAAGACCAAAGTCAGTATGTCTGGCAGTGTCCCAGGATGCAGTGAATGACCTTGGCAAATTTGAAGATCGACCAACCTCTAAGCACTCCCCACAGCCTGCTTCAGCCACCTTCATGGCCATTGGAACAAATTGTTCTTATCCACCCATTTCACCCAGGGAAGTCTTCACATGCTTGGGGTAGACACCCCGTGACTCAGCAATAATTTGAGGCTTGTCCCTATTAGTTAAGCTCATCTGCCAAGATGGTTTATTGAGCATGATCATTCTACATGCTACAGCTTCTTGGAGCCACAGGTGAGAGTTGAGTGCCATCCAAACGTGGATGAGCAGCCCTGAAAAGCATTTGGCAGTCCCTCATATTAAGAAATACTAATCCTTCTTGAATACCCCATGCACCCTAATGGTTGAGTAAGTACTCTATATGTTTAAGAAATCTGGATTATTAATGGGGACATGCTCATTATGAATCAACAATATGATGAGGCAGCAAAGAAAGTAATTATGACCCTAGGCTGTATTACCATAAGAATAAATGTCTGAAATGAGGAATCAATAATTTCACTGTCATCTGTCCCAGGAAAATCATATTTGCAATGCTTTTTGTTCAGTTTGGGTGTTATATTTTGGGAAAGAGTTTCCAGAGGAAAAAGTCCTGGATTGTACATTGACTGGAGATCGTAAGGATCAGAGGAGGATCAGCTGCAGGAACTGGGGACATTTAAACCCTCTTCAAATGGGGGCATTGTCAGGGAGCATATGACAACTGTCTTCAAGTATATAAAGGGCTGCCCTTCAGAAGATGGATTAGACTTGGTTTGCTCAGCTCTGGAGAATAGACCACCAAACAATTGGTGGAAATCTCAGAGCAATAAATTTCAGGTTGATAGAAGAAAAGAACTTTCTAAACGGTCTGAAAGTTCAATTCAACTTAAATACTTATTAACCATTTCCTACAAACATCTTGTGATTATAATGACTAATCTGGGTCTTAGAGAAGAGAAAAAAATATAACTTCTTCCTTTTTTTTTTTTTTTGGAGAAATGGAAGGCTATGAATTTAGGATGTTGTATATCATACTTTCAGAAGTGTTTGGTTTTTTTTCCCTTTGTTTAAAGGAAAGTCACTTAGGTTGGGGAGGGGGATATGTATACTCCATTGTCCCTCTCCCTTTTCTGAGAATGATCATTTGTTGGATTGGATTGAATTGATCTGAGCATTTCCACATATACAAGTTTCTGCTTTGCTCAGGCCCCGGTGGTTGGTTAATCGTATACTATAGCTCCATTTTTGACTCTGTTCTTTATTTAATAACCAATAAATTATGGCAACCAGCTTTTTTCAATGTTGTTAAAGAACACTTTTTTAAAAAAAGAAATATAGAAACATTTAAGTTCTGAGTTTCACAACAGCTAAATGATACAGATGCTATCTTCTCCTTTTTAGAGATGGAGAAAATGAGATATAGGGAAGTTATCAGATTTGTCCAAAATTATAACAGGAAATTCTGGAGTGGCCATCCAATGTTTTTTTCATTTAGTAAAGCAGACTGTTGTGTAACTGAGAGCTCTTTTTGTGTGTCTGCATCCTGCCTGGGTTCATGGCTTCTGACTCAAGCCAGGACTATATCAGCAATAGGGCAGGCAGATATCGAGGTTTTTGCCCACCTCTTGTACCTTGGTCATCGCCTTCTCTCAGAATAAACATGCCCTCCTCCCAGTTCCAAGTCCTACCCTATCGTCTAATTGTGATTAATAACGGAAGATGAGATGCTTGGCGGTATTTCCTCAATTACAAATCTCTCCTGAATTGTAATACATAATACAAAATGATCATTATGAATTCCTTTTATCATACGCTGTAATTGCTATAAATCTTCCCCTCCAGTGTTTTCTTTTAATATCAGCAGCAGAGGTTCAGAATACATTTACGCAGTGTCAAATTCCCCACATATAATTGGAAAACAGTGCAAAGGCACGATTCAGTTTGTTTGATGAAGCATTTTCAAGTTTTACATATGCATTTATCTGCATATATATGTACAACGTGTTGACACAAAATAATCCATTTACCACTTTGAAAAAGCTTTCATTGACTAAAGAAGCAGGGCCTTGATGTACATGCATAGCTATAAACAACATAATTGTAGGTATTCTTTATGGATGTTGCACCTTCATTATTAAATTATTCCTTATATTTTTAGTCTGAGGAATGAAATCCAGGCGATTAAGGTTCATGCTCTTTATGGACTATCTTGGAGGAAAAGCAAGGTCAAGATTCCCCATCGAAACTCCCATAGGCTCAGTGATGTACTATAAGTCTCCAGAAAGGTCTTCTGTTTGAAAAAGTGCAAGAGGAGCATCACAGTTAGACACTAAAATGGCAGTTCTGCTAATGTGCAAATGTGGAAGACAAAGCTGAAGAGTTCAGGTGGGAACAATGCCCCTGTTTTTCTTTTTGTGTCACATCCAGCTCTTTGGGGAACGAGGGCCCCCTTTTAAACTGGGAGGAGCCCCTTTTCTCCTCTGACATATGGTTGGAATAGAGGGCCTCTGTGGTGACAGTCCCCCATTCATCCATGGGAGGAGTGAGAACACAGCCAGGGAAGAGACCACGAAAGGTTTTTCTCATTACTCCTAGAAATCTTACATTGTCTGCCCCTGAGAATGTTAATGAAAAACTTGTGGCTTTGGCAGCTGGGATTCATTTTTGGGATTTTAGGCAAATTAAATTACTCAACAGGTAACAACATTTTACACACACACCCACCCACCCACATATACCCTCTTCTCTCAGTCTCCCTGTCTCTATCTCTGTCTCTCCCTTTCCTTCTCTCTCTTCTCTATCTCTGCTTTCTGTCTCTCTGTTCTCTCTTCTGTTTGTCTTTCTTCTTCTCTCTCCTCTGTCTCTGTTTTTCTTTCTCTCTGTCTCTCCCTCTCCTTTTCTTTCTTCTCTATCTCTGCTTTCTGTCTCTGTCTTTCTTTGTCTCTGTCTCTCCCTCCCTCCTTCTCCTTTTTCCCTCTCTCCCCCTTCTCCTTCCTTCTTTCTCTATCTCTCTGCCTATTTCTGTTTCTCTGTCTGTCTCTTTCTCTTATCTCTCTGTCTCTGTCTTTGTCTGTCTGTCTGTCTCTCTTCCCCCTTGTCTCTCCCCCACCCCCTCTCTGGCCCATGCCAGTCTAAATGACTCTCATATACTGTACAATATGACTGGGGAATGCTAAAAGGCCTACTGTGTGCATAGCATTTTCATAGGCCTTGGGAATACAAAGATAAAATGAAAAACAGTCCCTGGACCCAAAGGCTTTACCTTCTACCATAAAAAGGTGGTCAATTCTCTAAGTTGGAGTTATTTCAGAAGAGGACCAGGCTAATTCTCTCTCTTTTTTATTCCAATTAGGGAAATAGACTAATTCCCTTTCTGTTTCTATGACACTAGGGTTTTCCTAGTCAGAGGAGTGTGATAACCACTTGGAAGTTACTTTTCCCTATATGTAAACATCCTGTTAGATTCTGTATACAAATAATTGGAATATCCTAACGATTTCCTGCAAATTAAGGAAAGTGGAAAAAGTTAAAAAATTCATTTGACCATCTGGACGTTTTTGTCTACACTAGCAGTGTCTGACTCAAATAGAAACAGGCCATCAATCGATGCATAAGGATCCCCATGGGCCAACTATTGACAGTTTTAAAATGTAATGCTACTTATGTCTTATTGTGTTTTTATTTATTTTGTTAATTATTTCCCAATTACATTTTAATTTGGTTTAAGCTGCACTCATATGCTGGCCCCATCTTTGATGCTTCTGGTCTATACAACCCACAAAATCTAGATCCATAGCAACAGCTAAAGGATAAGCTAAAATTCTGTCTTTTCATCTGAAATTTGGGCATTAAATAGAGAGAATATTAATATATTTAATTCTGATATAAGAATAATATGTGATTTCCTCAGTATAACCCAAGCAGTCTATGACATAGTAGACAAATCTTAGGAAATGTTCGAGTTAAATCCTGAAACTTAAATAAGAGTATTCCTTTGATCAAAGCAGCCAAGCAGAATTGAGAAGGAAACAGTGTAGGATATTAGGAGGGGAGGCCAGTCTGGGAAAAGGAGGAAGTTGGAGTTATAAAGAAGTTAATGGTTCAGAAAGATGGAAAGATCTAAGTTTATCTAGGCTTACATCTTTATTTTACAAAAGGCAACTTGATGGGGAGGAGGGTTTTGAGTTCAAGTGTTTTGAATCAAAATCCAATGTTCTGCTAATGAATTGTAGACTTTCTTACAAGATTGTAGAATCATAGGATCATGGAATTAGAATCGGAAAGGATGTGAGAGGCCATTTAGTCTAACTCCTTTATTTGACAGAAGAGGAAACTGAGATCCAGAGATATGAAGTTACTAATCCCAGGTTGCACAGTTTGCAAGTATACTTTGCGTACTTTGGGAAACAATTCCTTCTTGTTCATTGATCCACTCACTTTCTTGAGGCTGGTAATACCCATAATCAATTCTTCAAAAAAAAAAGTCCTGTACTGATCATCAGTTGCTACTAGTTTCTTTGATAACTATCAGTAGAATCTTTCTGCCACATTTGTGGTGTAAACTGGCTAAACTGGTAGTCATTCTTTTAAGAAATTTATTAAACTTTTTTCTTCCTACAGAGTATTTCACAGTTATAGTTGCATACTTATCCACCTGAAATTATTATTATTTCATGGGCTTAAAGAAATAAGAGGGCGGAGAGAATCTTGAAAATAATCTCAATGTCCCAGCTGTATACACACACTGATTAACAATTACAGGGATCTGACTGACAATCTCAAAATGTTTTTATTTATCAAAAATCGATTATTTAAAATTCTAGTTCAAAGTACTTATTTGACTAAATATCTGTCTAGCTCTTGGGGGTAGAGGTAGCAAAGAGTAAATTATAAGAAACAATTTAAACATATATGAGAATTCATAAATATGAATGAGAGAGATCCAAGCAAAGTTGCTCTTTTCCAATCTTCTGAGTTTGAAATTTGAATACTTCAGTGGAAAGTAATCTTTTCTTACACTATTCATTTTTTTGTATACTGTTTTCCATTTAACTAATATCAAGTTATAAGTACCAGCAAGGTCTCCAAGAGCCCTCGTGATTCAGGAGCCAGCTTCAGAAACATCTAAGCTTGCCTCTGATATGCACAAGCTGTGTAATTCTGAGAAAGTTACTTGTCTTGATAAGCCTCAGTTTCCTCATCTGCAAAATAACACCTAGCATACCTACCTTTTAGGCAGCTGTGTGGTTCCCATAAGATAATGTCTATATCCTTCTTTTAAACTCTAACATAATTGGAATATTGAAACTCACGATCACTTGATTGCATAGTCCACATTGGGAGGATGTCAAAACATTTTGCTGAAAAGTGGAAAATTAAGAAGTTCAGCAGACCATCTGGGTGTTTTGTCTACACAATCCCAAACATCTGGATAGAGTGCTTTGCATGCTGTAAAGTGCAATAAAAACCTCAGCTGTTATTATATTAGAGGCAGCGTAATATAGTCGGTAGAGTGGTGAGACTGGAGTCAGACAAATATGGGTTCAAATTCTGCTTTTATACTTCCTAGATGGGTGACTCTGAGTAAGTAACCGAATACAGGCAAGACCTAGGAGTTGTGACTAAGCGGGACCTAGATCTAGACCCTGACTTAAGAAAACACATCTACTTTTTCCATTTGTCTGCTAATGTATGAGATGAAAGCCAAGGTTAATAGGGTCAAGGTGGCACTTCAAGGTGGATTCTTAAATGGACAAAAGTTCACATAGAAATAAGATATTTGGGCCAGCACATGTGGCAAGTAGTCAACCAAGGAGTATTGGTGTGGGAAATGCTCTGTAAATGTGGGACAGCTAGCTTGTTTCATGTTTGCAAATTTATAGGCTTCTTCTTGGCGGGTTTGGAAGCCTAGGATAATTGGTTCTATTGTGGCTTTGTTGCTCTATGTCTGAAAGTGTGTGGTCTTGAAAAAAATCCTTTTTCTTCCAAGCATGAAATAAGTGACATAGAATGTCTTCAAATTATATCCCCTCCTCTGGCAGGCAAATAAACCACAACAAATGTATTGATATAATAGACATTAAAGATGACATGGTCCTTCTGATTTATTCAGTGGAAGTAGAGCAGTACAGTGAGGAGAGCTCTCTGTCTTTGGAATCAGAGAACCTGAGTTCTAATTTTGGCTTGTCATTTATCACCCGTGTGACATTGTTCAAGCCTCTTCCCAATCCTGGGACTTAATTACCTTTTATGTAAAATGAGAGATTGGACTAGATGAGTTCTTATGTTTCTCCTACTTCTCCAGCTTGGGATCTTAAGGAAATAGGGCTGGGAAGCTTTGTGTCATTTCTGTAATGTTTCTCGATTGCCTCCAGCTTGGCAAAGCATTTTTCGCACAGGAGCCATGGAAAATATGAGTCATATAAGTTTTAGCATCCTCATTTTAAAAGTGAAATGGATCTCAGAGAAGTGAAGTACCTAGCTCAAGGTCACACAGCTTCTCAGAAAGAGAGGATCTAAATAAATCCTTCCTTTTTTCTGTTGACATTCTGACATTTCTGATTTAGATTTGTTGGATAGAAAGGAACCCAAATGTGTAAATGTATGTACATTTATGTTCCAACAGCTGAAGGAGATGGAAGAGGAGAAAGAAGAGAAAAAGGAGGAGGGAAGAAATAGAGAAGAAATAAATGGAAGAAATGAAGGAGGAAGAAAGAAAAAAGGAACAAAGACAGAGCCATGTGGAGAACTGAATATTGGAATTCATATAGCTGGTAACCAATGATGCCTGAATATGATACCTCAATAATCTTTTCTTCCTATGATTCTTTCCATTGGGAATGGAATTGACAGTGTTAGTCATGAAGCACTCCTACTTGATCTCTTAATGGTACACAGTTTTTTCTCTCCATCTCCCTCCTATCTCCATGCTGGATCTTCTCATGTACTAGGAAACTTTGAAAATATCAGAGTTCTAAATTATTTTGCACCTGTAAGTAAGAGCTTAAAGGGAAATATCACTATCATTCCTATCCTCCCTCCCCCTAGATCTCTCCCCACCTCTTCCACTTCCTCTTCTACCTTTTCCCAACCTCCTCCATGTCAATATTCCTCAGCATCCGCTCCATCAGTTTGGGGGAGATGATGGTTTCTATTTGTACACTCAAATAAACAGAGGAAATATGCTAATGCGCTCCAAATATGGACCATGCAATCAAATTATCATGAGTTCTGGGCTACATTTTTTGAGGCTTTCTCTAAAAATAGAGCATTTATATCATGCAAACACACACATACAGCTTATGTCAAACAAACTATCATTTAATCCAGTCAAAAATTGTAGTATTTTTAAAAGTCCTGAATCTATAGTCTTTTTTTGAGTGGTTCTCCTACTCTCTACCCCCACTGGGTGATGGGGAAGGAGGTGTGGATATGTGTGTTTGTATGTGTGTGGGAGGGAGGGAGGGTGGAGGTCTGTTTTTCCAGAGCTGCTTTTACCCATCTCCCTCCTGACATGAATGGGAGTAACCCGTGTGAATGGGAAGGAGAAGGGATCTATGTCTGGGGATTTTTCCCCTGTAACATTTAATGACAACCAGCTGTTCCAGCTGTTTCTATTTCACAATTGAATTTTTACAATTTTACAGAGCTGGGAAAGCAAGCTATTGATCATCACATCTATCACTTAAGTAAAGTAGCTTCTTCCCTCAATAGCATAAGAATTTTAATCATTTCCCAGTTTTCTCTTTCTTAAATAATCAACTATCTTGGCTACATGATAGCAGTGAAACCAGATGAAATGGGCATTTTAGTCAGTCCTCAGTGGGGTGTGTGTGTGTGAGCTACAAAGTACTAAATGGTCTCACTTTAACGCTCCTCCCCCAGCCACTTGTTTTGCTGTCAGGAGAACCTTTATAAGAAAAAATAGGTCCTGTTCAACGAAGGAGCCTAGAGACTCAAATTCTGATCAGAGCTGGACCAGGAGTGACAAGTCTTGGGAACAAACCCAGTTCCTACAGTGACTGGTGAGATCCTAGGCAAGTCTCCTTACCTGTAAAATGGGAATGATGGTATCTTATACTTGTGCTCCCTGCTTCACACAGCAAGGGGCAGCACATAAAACAATTTGGATTCCTATGTAAGACAGGTAGAAATGTTCCTTAGTATGGTGAATAGAGTCAGATCTTGCAATGGACAAGGAAATAAATTAAAAAAAAAATTAAATGTTTACTATGTGTCAAACACTGTTTTAAGTCTTTGGGAGAGATTTTTTTTTTAAAGAGACAAACTGATCTTAAGGAGTTCACATTCTAGTGGGGGAGATAATTTGGAACTCTATATTTTTGAAGTTTCCTAGTACAGGAGAAGACCCAGCGTGGAGATCGGAGGGAGATGGAGAGAGAGAAAGAATTGTACACCAATCAGAGGGTTCATCCCTAGAGTTCAGTAGTTTCTAGTTTTCAGGGGCAAACCCTATGGACATGCATCTTCTTGAGTGTCATTTCCACTGTTTGAGGCAGTTAGTGGTGGAGTAAAAAGAGTGCTGTTAGAACCAGGATTCTGTTCAAGACACTGATTGATTGGTTGTGTGACTCTTTACAAGGGGCTACTCTCTCTTTATACATAAGTAATTTTCCTCATCTGTAACATGAGGGTAAAAATAGCCCCTACCTTAAATGGTTGCTGATCTCAAAGGAGATAGGATAGGTAAAATACTTTGCAGATCTTAAAGTGCCCATTCATGTTATTTGTTCCTGGTAAAGCCATTCCAACTAATGATCTCTCATTTGACAGCCAAAGATTTTGGTGTTTAAGACTTTCTTGCTTGGACAGCTATGGCTGCTAAAAAGATGGGGGATACTGCACTTGCAAGAAGCACTTGCTGGGCCAAGTTTCCTCTGGATGATAGTTTATGGTGGTCTGGGGGGGCATTTTCTAGGGCTTTGGGGCTGTCCCCATCAGGGTAGGAGAGGAAGTAGTGATGGAGTGATTGAGGTGATAAAGTAGACCTGCATCAGGAAGAACTGAGTTCTGACACATACAAGTTGGGTAATCCTACACAAGCCAGTTAAACTCTAAATTATTCAGGTAAGACTCTAAATTGTAAAGCAACAATAATATAGGGAGTTCCCTTACTGAGATGTTTCCTATAATAAAGAAATCACAGGTGTTGTTAACAAACAAACAAACAGCCATGGATTATTATTTGTGCCGGCTCTACTATTAATTTAGTCTGTCACCTTAGCCAATCAATCAATCATTCAACAAGTATTTATTAAGTATGTGCCAGGCCCTGTATTAGGTGCAAGAATTACAAGTTCAAAGAATAAAAAAACTCTTACTCAAAAGAAAACTATATTCTAATGAAGGAAGATAACAGATCCATCCATAAATAGGAACAATATAAATGTGAAGTCAACAAAAATGATTATATGTTTAAGTTGCCTGATTTCTCTCCTTAGAAAAGGAGTCTCACTAGATAATCCATTTCGTGATCTTAAGATTTATAGAAGTTTCATACTGAAGGATAGCTCAAAAGACATTCCTGGAGTGGGAGGGCCAGTCCCACTTTGTTTCTCTGGAGGCTGCACTTCTGAGATCAGTTATTAGAACCAATCTGAAACATGAATCTACATAGGTCAATGGACTTCAACAAACATATATTAAGCATCCGCTAGTTGCAATGCACTGGGGATGACAAGAGAAAAACTAAAAAACTAGGCATCTATATACTTTCCAATAGGAGCTACATTATGCTGAACAGGTAATAACTATAAGATAACCTAAGAGAGATAACTCATCCTAAGGGTTAACAGAAAAGTCTTTTTTTTTTTTTTGGAAGTGACATCTGATCCAAGGAAGACTATGGATTCATAGGAGCATCATTGAGGAGTGTATTTCAGCAGGAGATGGAGATTTTGCACAAAGAAACATAAATATGGAGGCAGAATCTCAAGACTGAGGAATAGCCCATAAACCAGTTTGGCTAGAATTAAGAGTATGAGAAAGGGAGGAATATGAAATAAACCTCGAAAATAAATGGCAATCATATTGTGGAGGGACTGGAATATAAAGAGGATGATTGAAGAAATATTGAATAATGGATAGAGTGCTAAACCTGGGATCAGGAAGACAATGTTTGAATCTGGTATCAAATGTTTTCCTCCTCACCATTTAAAATTGGCAAATGTTGTTTGTGTGCAAAATATCCTTTCCTCTACTTATATTTAGCCAAATGACATTCCTTAGCTTTCCTATTGAATGAAATTTATAACATATATACAAATGTATCACAGTTACATTGAAATTATGAGAAATTGGGAGAGAAAACAAACTTTTTTTCCCCCTGAGGCAACTGGAGTTAAGTAACTTGCCCAGGGTCACACAGCTAGGAAGTGGTAAGTGTCTGAGGCTACATTTTGAACCCAGATCCTCCTGAGTTCAGGGCTGGTGCTCTATCCACTGCGCCACCTAGCTGCCTGGAGAACACTAACCATTTAAAGATTGTCAGAAGTTGTTAACTGGAGTATAAACATTTATGACCATTGGCAAGTTTTTTCATCATCTGAAAAATGACTTCTAGCTCTAAATCTATGGTCCTAGGGACAATGGAAAGTTAACTAAAATTCGTGAATAAGGACTGTAACTTTTGGTGATGGAGATTCCATATTTTAAGAATATCCATTTAGGAGCTACGTGGAGAATAGACTGGAAGAGGGAGAATGGAATCAAGAAGACAAATAGGTGACTACTGCAATAGTTTAGGAAAGTTGATAAGGGAATTAGGGAAGCAGTGGTATAGGTGGGAAAAATGGGGCAGATTTAAGAGATATTGTGGAGAGAGAGTTGAGAAGATTTGGCAACTGATAGCATGTGAAGGATGCAGGAGAGGGAAGAGTCAGGGATGATACTTGGATTGTAAAAGTGGATCACTCAAAGGATGCTGGTGCCCTCAACAAAAATGGCCACTAGGTGAAGAGGATGATTTCTTTTTCAGTCATCTTGAGTTTGAGAAGCTTATGGCATAATCAGGTGAATATGTCTGACAGGTATCCACAAAGATGTGAAATACAAGAAAGATATTAAATTTAATAATAATAACAGCTAGCATTTATGTAGTACCTACTGTTTGCCACTTCCTGAGCTAAGGGCATCAGTTAAAAGTTGTAGAAAGGTCAAAGAAAAATGAAGAATGAGAAAAGGCCATTGGAATCACCACCACAACCACCACCACCATGACTACCACCATGACCACCATGACCACTACCATTATCATCATCATCATCATCATCATCATCATTGTCCTCGTAGTCATTCATAGAGTGCCTTAAGGTTCATAAAGTGCTTCAGGTACATTAGATCATTTGATTTACCAGGTAAGAGGTCATGGGTAGCCTTGCAGATAGTAACTTCAGATTTTTGGGTCTGAAACAAGATTGTAAGGGATAAAAAGGATAATGGGGAGTGGAATGGAATCAGAGTATAGACAACCATTTCTAGAAGTTTGGCTATGAAAAAGAAAAAATGGGGCAATCCAATAGTTTGAGGATATAGCAATGTTAAACTGGTGTGTGTGTGTGTGTGTGTGCGTGTGTGTGTTTGTGTTTTAAAGTGTGGAGTAGATTCAAACATGTTTGTAGAAGGCAGGAAGCAATCAATCAATTAATGAACATCTAATAAGCTACTAGTGTGGACCATATACATAGAAGGAAGTACTGAATAAGGAGAAAGAGGGAGCAATCTCTACAAGTCAAGCTTCCAGAAGAGATAGGAAGGGAGAGAAGAGGAACTACACATGTGCAGTCATTGGTTTTACCATGGAGTAGAACCACTTCTTCATCAGATAAGGGAACAAACGACAAGAAGGATGAGGGGTATCATAAAGGAGAGTTTTAAGGTATAGAACAGGTAGAAAGAGGGAGCTTTTGGATGGATGGCCTCTAATTTTCTCAGTGAATTAGGGGTTCTCTGCAGACTGGGATGGGAAGAAGTGATAGAGACTTGAGGAGAGAGATGTAGAATAGTCACCATGAAAAAGAAAAAGAAAAAAAACCCTTCACAGTGTGATAGGTCAAGCAGGGAAGAACAAAAGTTTGGTGTCCTGCAAATTTGTAGTGAGCTTAGTTGGTGACATTTCCTGATTTTTTTTCCCATCATCTTCCAGCAACAGTTGGAACCAAAAGGAGGATCAGAGAAGGCAAATGGTAGAAGTTAGCCAGAGGAGGGCAGCTAGGTGGCTCAATGGATAGAGCACCAGCCCTGAAGTCAGGAGGATCTTAGCTCAAATCTGGTCTCAGACACTTAAACACTTCCTAGTTGTGTGACCCTGAGCAAGTCAGCTGGGGGAAAGAGTTGCAGCAGCTAGGTGGTATAGTAGATAGAGCACCAATCCTAAAGCCAGGAGGACCTGAGTTCAAATCTTATTTCAGATACTTCCTATTTGCATGATTTTTGGCAAGTCACTTCACCCTGATTGCCACAATAAATAAATAAATAAATAAATAAATAAATAAATAAATAAATAAATAAAAGCAGCAATAGAATTTTGAATAAAATTGTAAAACACCAGACCCAGACTCTAGGAAAACCATTTTTTGTAGCTGTGTGTTCAAGTTACTAGACTGAACAAGGGAGGTGGCTGTTTGCGATAAAAAAAGAGGATGTAGAGGCAGCTAGGTGGTGCCGTGGATAAAGCACCAGCCCTGAAGTCAGGAGGACCTGAGTTCAAATTTGATCTCAGACATTTAACATTCCCTAGCTGTGTGATCCTGGGGAAGTCACTTAACCTCAATTGCCTCAGGAAAAAAAAAAGAGGATGTGAAAGTAAAATTAACAAAATTTATAAAATAGCCATAATTTTTGTGGTTGTCATTTAGTTATTTCAGTTATATCAAACTCATGTGTTTTTCTTGGCAAAAATACTGGAGTGGTTTGCCATTTCCTTTTCTGGTGAGTTTTGCAGGTAAGAAAACTGAGACAAAAAAGTTAAGTGATTTGTCTAGGGTCACATAGGTAGGAAGCTTTTGAAGTCAAGACTTAATTCAGGTCTTTCTGACTATAGGCTTGGTGCTTTATCATGGTGCTATCTAATTATCTCATCATCATCATCATCATAATTAATACTTATTTTATTTACTCTAAGTTTTCCAAATTGCTTTACAAATATTATCACATTTGAAACTCACTGCAACCCTGGGAATTAGGTGCTATTATTATTTCTACTTTACAGATGAGGAAACTGAGGCAAAAGTTAAGTGACTTTCTTAGGATCACAGCTTGCAAGTATAGAAGACAGGATTTGAATGTGGGTCTTCTTGATTTCAAGTCCAGTACTCTATTCATGGTACCACCTTTCTGACTATGAAATGACATTGAAATTGAGCTTTAATGTCCTCAAATAATAATAGGTCCTATTCTGAATGGACTTAAGCTCTCTGAAATTTGTGTATTCAGTTTTGTCCCCAGTGAAAATGAATATATTGGCAATTTTATGCTCTCCAGATACCAGGAAGTAGTTCTGACTACGCACAGGAACCTGTTTCTACCCAAGTCTGCTACTCAGGAAATAAAGGTTGAAGGGGGGAAATACTGTGTAGTTCTAAGCTGGAGTCGATCTGTTCTTCCCAGTGATACTGGGGAATTGTTGGCAGTCATTGTTGACTGATGCTTGACTACCCAGCTAGTGTACACAATTTCAGAAAGATCTGTTCTGCTCTCAGGATGTCCAGAAGCTCTTCCTTTTGGGGTGGATGAATCCATCTATATCACCTTTCCAGATCCTGGGCCAGAGCTGTACCCCAGTATTAGAATTAACATGATTTTTAATGCTGTTAAAATTGACATTAGCTTCACTTTGAACATGAAATGACGCATTTATAATCTAATTTTGGGACCATCAGTGTTTGCCATTCAGATCTATTCATTGCTCAGGCTGGAGACTGGTACCATTTGTTAGGAAACACAAGGATTCAGAATATTTTTTAAAGACCAAAGTGTAAGTAGACAGTAAACATTTCCAAGATAATCCTATCCTTTGATCCAATAAATCTAGTATGGAGAATATACTCTGATAGGCTTATCAAAAAAATGGAGAAAAACCTTAGCTGTTCAAAGATTTTTGTAACAACATTATCCATAATTAAAAAACCCAAAATATTAAAATAGGAGCTCCTTGAGAGCAAGAACTGTCTTACTTTTCCATTTGTAATCCCCTAGTACTTAGTACAATCCTTTATTCATAGTAAGTACTTAATAAAGAAAAAATCTTATTCTTTCACTCAAGTACAATTTCTCCTATTGTCTCTACATCAAAAGCTTATAATTTGCTTGGGGTGGGGAAAAGTCCTTCCATCCATGGAGAACACAACTTACCCATAAACTGCCATCTTAGAAGACTGCTTAGGTTCAGAAAGATTAAACCACTGACCCTTGGTCATGTGATTAATATGTCCGTACTTTATCCACTGCATCTCTTCTGCTTTCATCAGCATGATTCATCAAATTTGATGGGACACATGGCTCTATCACCATCCGTTCTACCTTGTTCATAGGAATTGGTGAGTTTCAGGTACCATTCAGCTCTATACCTATAATCTGATGACTGTAACTCTCTGGAGTCTGGGTGTTTAATAAATGTCTGTTGTAAGAATGAATGAATTGGGGCAGCTAGGTGGTGCAGTGGATAGAGCACCAGCCCTGAAGTCAGGAGGACCTGAGTGCAAATCTGATCTAAGACATTTAACACTTCCTAGCTGTGTGACCTTGGGCAAGTCACTTAACCCCAATTGCCCCAGCAAAAAAATAAATAAATAAAAATGAAAAAAGAATAAAAAAGAATTACTGAATTTATAACAATAACAGCTTATATTTCTAGAACACTTTATGATTTCCAAAGGCTTCCCTCATAACAACCTGCAAAGTAAGGAATGGGAGGGGTTTTAGTTTCTTTTTACAAAGGGGGGAAGCAAGTCAGGGAGATGAAGTTATATATTGGGGAGCAGACAGTCCCTGTGTTGCCAGTGTTTGCTCACTTACTCAGGCCTTCTGAGTATGAGTTTCCCTAAGCTCCAATGTCTCTCATATCAAAAACATTTTATAAAAAATTATTTTAATGAATAAAGTTCACCAGGAATTACACTTAGGAAATCATTCCCCCCCCTTTTAAGGTAAGGGAACCGATTCACAAGGAAGATTTTAATGAAGGACTTTCAGTGAGCCCAAAACAAAGCTAGGAAGAACACATCATTCTTATATCTACTTTTTAGGAGGGAATTTTGCACCTCTTGATGATTTTAAGAACCTCCTTCCTGTTCTTCATTCAAAACATGCACATCTTGATTGTGAAGTAAAAATCACAGTGGAACAGTGGAAGAGCTAAAGAAAAAGCCTTCAAGGTCTTCTCTGTTTTCTGTTTTTTGTTGTATCAATAAGCCTGTGTTCAGAACTTTATCAGAAAAAATAACCCTTTCCCCCCAAAATCCCACCAAAAGCAATATTCCCTCTTTTCCTGGGTGTCATAGTTATGACAGGAAGTTCCCCCTTCATCTTTTGGGATATTTCTGTGAGAAAGAGGCCCCAAAGAAAGTTGAATTCTGAATAACAAGAAAGACCAATAAAAGTATAGAAAAGAATTAATGAAACTTTTAACTCCTTCATAGAGGAGAGAGAAGGAATTTCCAAGATAGAACATTGTATACACTATTAAACAAGGTTTCTGTATTGGATATTTTTGCTTAATTGTATCTCTGTCCCAAGATAGGGTTTAAATTCTAGAGTCTTTCTTTCCTATTTATCCTGTATATATTGTTATATTTACTTGCTGTTGTCTCATGACTAAGACTAGAAGCTCCTTGAGGGAAAAGACTATTTTTGTGTGTGTATATGTACACTTGTAAGTGACTTGTCCAGAGTCACACAAGAGTCTGAATTTGGATTTGGACTCCCAAGTCAGGCACTCTATCCATGGTGCTACCTAGCTGCCCTTTACATGTATACACGTGTACATATGTACATATATGTATGCACACTTATATATAAACAAAACATGCATCTAGGTACACAGTATAAATATATACACATTCATATATGCATACAGATATATACACATATGCATATATACAAGGCAGCTAGGTAATGCAGTAGATAGAGTGCTATACCTGGATCAGGAAGCCTTATCTCCTCAAGTTCAAATCTGGCTTCCAATACTTTCTAGCTGTGTGACCCTGGCAAAGTCATTTAACTCTGCCTCAATTTCCTCATCTGTAAAATAAACTGGAGAAGGAAATGGCAAAACCACTCCAGCATCTTTGTTAAGAAAATCCCAAATGAGCTTGTAGAGAGTTGGACATGACTGAAACAATTGAATAACATCAACAATGCATATATATACATTTATACAGACACAGGCATATATAAATATGTCCACGTGGATAGCAATATGTATATAGAACACACATGTACAGACAAGATGCATGCATATATTTAAACATGCTTTTTCTAGCTGCCAAAATGCATTCTTTTCCTTGCTTTCCCTTTATATATTATACTGATCAGCCAACATATAATAATAAAATCAAATATGGTCCCCTTTTCATATTCTAGTCTCAAATCATCAACTTATATTTAATGGCTACAAATAAATGTCAGACAATAGAGCAAACATTGTATAAATTGTGGACACTTGAAGCACAACTTTTAGATAATTTTTCTAGTGATCCCTTTCCTCCAGTATTATTTAGGGAAATGAAATATTCTTTTTTAAATTCAATTTTAATTTAATTTAATGAAATGTCTGGTTTCTATACCACCTACATTTACCAATAAATAACAACAAACATTTAACAATATATGACTTCCCTTTCCTGAGCTTCTCCCTCCCACTCCTAGAGAGCTAAACTTTATGAAACAAGGGGGGGAAAGCAAGTCAGTAAAACTACCCTAAACATCAAAACAATCTGACATAATATTCAATGTTCTGTACCCACCCACAGTCTCTCCTATCTTTTCAAAGGAGAGGAAGTGCCCTCTCTCATTGTTTCATACTTTCTCAGCACAATGACATATTCTAATAATTTCAAGACATACGATTTTGTCAATGTGTGCTCTTTCTACCTACATGGATTATAAATCTTCTTTGTCCTAATGGACACATCTTTTTGAACTGTTAGATCTGAACTGTTAGATTTGAACTGTTAAAATCTGTCATATTGAACCCAACGTGGTGACAAGTTCAGTGAATTCAGCTAGGCTGGTCCTTTGATAACAGACACAAAGTCTATTCCTGGACCGATCTATGAAACTTTCCCAACTTGGTAGGTGCAACCACAACTTGTATTCTATTTGGATCATACTTTTCAATCCAAATATGAGAAGTATAAGAAATTCAAAGAAATCTGAGTACTTTCCAATACATCTCCCTCCTCCTACAGAAATTTCTCTTTTAGAAAAGAAAAACAGTTAAAACTAACATTTTCTGACAGCACATGTTTCTTTTTTCTTTTTGCAGGTAATTGTCCAGGGTTTCTAGTAAGTGTCAAATGTCTGAGACTGAATTTGAACTCAGGTCCTTCTGATTCCAGGGCCAATGCTCTATTCACTGACATATAACTTACTGCCCCCTCCCCAATTATTCTTATCTTTCTTGTGGTCTTTTAAAAAATATTACATGCATTTGAATTTCTGTTTACTTCAGTTTTTCATACTGATGATGAACTGGAGATGGTAAAGGCAAATCATGACAATATCTTTGCCAAGAGAACCTCAAATGATGTCATAAAAATGATATAGGATTGCAAACAACTAAACAAGATTTTTATCGCACTTTGATTTCCCAATATAGCTTGACCTCCAGAATCATTCCTTACCAAAGAGTTGGGTTGTTTTTTTTTTTTTTTAACAGAAAAAAAACCTGTAGTTTAACAACAGTAAACAATATATTACAGAGATAGCTAATGGCACAATGGATAGAATGCTAATCCTGAAGTCAGGAAGAGCCTGAATTCAAATCCTAATTTAGACATTTCCTTAATTCTCTAACTCTAGATAAATCATTCAACTTTTTTTCTATTTTTTTAATTTGTGAAATTGACACAATAATATCTCCTATGTCATAGAGTTGTCCTAAGAATAAAATGAAATGATATTTGTAGAGTTCTTCATAAACCTTAATGCACTACATAAGTGCTAGCTATTGTTAATTATATTTGTTATTATCTATAATGAATCTAAGGGTATTTACAATGTTTCACCCATATAGTCCTCCATATTTTCAACGAAGCAAGGGAGATGCATTATAATTACAGTTTGGATTTTCTGTTGTTTTGGAAGAGAGCAATTTTGCCTCTCAATCCTGAAGTATGAGCTCCTGGGATGTCAAGAACAATCCTTACAACTTTCCCCACCTACTTTTCCCCTTAGAACTATTTGGCTGGTTTGGTAAAGACACTCCATAGGACCTTTCTTTCTCCTTGAGAGAAATACCAGGGTGCTTTCACCCTCTTGTTTCGCATTCTATAGCTTTTTCAGAAATTCTTTTCAGGTTGTCCTTCCAGGGCTATGAAAACTTCCTAAGGAGCCCTGGACATACACGAGACAACTACTACTGATGCTGAATGAACACAATCTGCAGAAGATGCTAAATGACTCCTGTCATTCGCTTTTTGGGTTCATCCAACTGCTGTCCAAATACAATAGTGGGGAAAACCCCACCTTCTGCTCCAAAAAAAGCAGAGAATGCAAAGCTCAGCTCAATTGTCTTCAGATACATTAAGAGAAATAGGCTCTATTCCTGGTTCAGTGGCCCAGGTTCTTTTGGCTCAGGACTCATGATGCCCCCAAATAGAACTTAATACAAATCTTAATACAAAAAAAAAAGAAACTAATAATACTAATCAGTAAAATTTCCATAGTGTATACTATGTGCCAGGCACTGTGCTAAGTATTAACTTATTTGATCCTCACAATAACCCTGTGAGAAAGGTGCTGTTACTATCTCCATTTTACAGATGAGGAAACTGAGGCACAAACAGAAGTTAAGTGATTTGTCTAGGTTCATATACCAAATAAGGGTCTGTGGTAGGCTTTGTACTTGGGTCTTCTTGTTTCAAAGTTGGATGCTGTACCTAGCAGTCTGTGACCAAGGTTGTGTCCAACAGCAAACAGTCAGATCAAAACTGATTCATTTATTCTAAGGACAATGGCAAGGGGTAGCTCTCCAAGGAGAGAGGAGTGGTAAGTTGCAGGAAGCAGGGGTGTTTAGAACATGATAATAGTCTTAAAAATTTGAAGTGCCCTCTTGGGAAAGAAGCATTAGACCCATTCTATTTGAAACTTGCAAAGCTTAACTAGAAGCAATGAGCAAGATCTACAAAGAGGTAAAGGTTGGCTTGGTTTTAGGAAAGAATATCCCCCACCTCCCCAAATATCCCACAAAGTAAAATGGGTTATCTTGGGCAATCATTAACAAGTGAGTATTTCCTTGTTTCTAATGTACTCTGTGCTAAGTATCTCAGGAACCAAACATCTCATTGGAGGGCCTCTAGGGGATACTCCCTGACTGCTGGGTAAGGATGCTTTTTTAGGTGTGGGTTAGATGAGATGACTCCTTCCAATTTTAGCTTTTGTGATTTGATGATATAACTGATAGAATGAAGACTGGATCAAATTTTAAACATTTCCTGATGGCCTGATTTTTGGTGTTATCCAAAGAAAGCTAGCTAGGTATCCAATGGAGATTGGATAAACATGTTAATTATTGCCTCCTGTAGGTTGACATATGGTCTTTGCAGAGAGGTACAGCTTTCTGGTGAAATCCCAGGTGCTAAAGTGAGAATGTTTATCTCAATCTGAGATAATTACAGTCTTGGGTTAGGCTTCCATGACCTCAGGCCACAGCATATAAGCATGAGCAGGAAGTGTGATGTAGTGTTTCTTGGACCTGAGAGAGAATCTTTGTAAAATTTGAGTTGGTGGCCTAGAATATCAAGGTAAGTTCCTGTAAATTTCATATACCATCTTATTAGTAGTAAGTGGCCATTGGTTGGAGAAAATGGGGAACAAACTATGGAGTATGAAATAATGGAATATTCTTGAACAGCAGGAAATGAAGAATGTGAGAACTTTAGAGAAACTTGGGCAGACTGATATAACTGATACAGAGATAACTGTTTGCTTCAATGTGGTGACTATAGTAACATAAATGCAAACTCTAGATGGAAATCAACTTCTAAGTAACTGGAAAGGTTAATATTGCTACCAAGGAAAAGATAATGAAATTTATCCAGGGATCTGCTGGGGCCAGCTCATGCTGGGTTATAGGAGCTGAGTTAAAATTTATTGTTAGGGGGACTTCCTTCCGGGGGTGGAGCCATGGTGGCGGAGATCAGACAGGAGTCTCTGTAACCTCCTCTAACCTCCCCTCAAACCAACAACATATGAAGCCTCTAGACTGATTCTGAAGCAAAAAAATCCACAATATCTGGAGAACAACACGATTCTAGAAGAAGATACTCTGGAAGAACCTCAAAACAGGTCTGTTTTAATTGGGCAGGGGGGTGGTCTACTGAACCCAGACTGCAGCGCAGGGAGACCAGGGCAGGGAGCTGGAGCAGGGAGCTGGAACAGGAGTGGGAGCGTTGTGCTTTTCACACACCTGGGAGTCTTCTGCGGGCCTCTTGGAACAATCTGTCCTGATTGTGGGCAGGTGGTTTGGAGGGTCTGACTTTCGAGGGGGATAGATTGTGAACCACTGAACCCCTGATGAGCATCGGACC
>JAJPUD010005754.1:32614-63942 GCA_023553655.1 Myrmecobius fasciatus
GGTGAGGGATTATGGGGGCAGTGTGTTATATACACTGTCAGATATGTCTATGGGACTTTTTCTTTGTGTCTTACATACTTTTTCTTTTTTCAATATTGTCAGAGTGCTATATCTGAAAATGATTAATGTTGGGGGAAAAAAGTCACCAATAATTTTTTTAAGAGAGTCCAGATAAGGAATTCTTAATGTGCAGTCCAGGAACTTGTTTTTGAAAAAACATTCTAACAATTATATTTTAATATAATTAATTTCCTTAGAAATGCTATGATTTACTATGATACATAAAACATTTATTTATGATTAATATAGGATATATTCTATTAGTATTAATACAGCATGCTATATTAATATGCCATATCAATATATAAAAATATTTCATTAATATATTTTATTTCATGGACTTAAAAAATATTCTGAAAATGGACCCATAGGCTTTATCAGATTGCCAAAGACAATCATGATACTAAACAGCAACAACAATAACAACAAAACAATAAAAGAATCACCGGACTAGATAATGTCTAAAGTTTTTCTTTTTTTTTTTTTGTTCAGTCAATGAACAAGGATTTACTATGTACAAGTCATTGCATTAAGTGATGGGATACAAAATAATTACAGACCATTCCTATAGAAATAATAAATATTTTCTTTTACTTACTGGCGCATTCGAAAACTCATCTAAATCTTCATTAGGAGAAAAATTTTTAACTCTACTTACTATTAACTATCTACTTGGGCCTCAGTTTTCTTATTAATTAATTCCTTCTCTTAGTTAATGAATATTCATTTTCTTATTAATTCTTTAATAATTAATAAATTTCTGTATAATTATTAATTCCTAATTAATTAAACACACAAGTAATACACTATGCTATTGATAAGGGAATGATCAAGATTAAGTTAAACACACTTTCTGATGTTTACACAATTCTAAGTACTTTACAATTCTCACATAAGGACCAAATAAAATTAGGATCCTTAAACTTTCTGTAGGTTAACACTTTTTCCTTTCTTTCTTTTCTCCTCCTTTCTTTATCTCTCTTTCACCTTTCCTTCTTTTCCTAGTGTGCATTTCAATGGATCAAATATTTATTTTTTGCTAAAGAAATTAATTTTACTCCTTTTTAAAATCTATTATTGATTATTTATATCACAGTGATTTCATGACACAGTTCCTGTCTTCCAACAACTAAATTCACTTTGTAACAACAACAACAGAACACAATCTTGAGATGACCATGTATAACAAGGGGCTGCTGATGAGGTCCTAGTCATGGGACTATTTGGAGAACTTGCTTCTGAAATTCTTAAGACGCAGAATGAAGGGTATTGGTTCTCCACTGCAAAATATACACATGTATACTGTGATTGTTTCTTGTCCTTTTACCTGGTGGTGATGAATAAATCTTTGATGTGACTGCTGGGCTGTAACAGAGCATGTCTACAAAAGGCACTAAAAGGACAAATTTGTCTCTTTCCTGGTGGAGACCGAACCAAGAAATGGAACTCTCCAGATGGGGAAAGGGAGGTGATGGAGGCATCCAACTCTCCCCACTTGAGCCAAATTATGACCCTGGTTTTTCTCCCTCTCGTAGCTTTTCTTTTCTTCTCTTAGATGACAGTATTGGAGATGGGACAGATTAGGATATGACCTTGTGAGCTTCAAAAAAATCAATACAGTCACTAGCTAGAGATCCAGGAACTGCTTTTTGCTAATAGCTGAGCTCTATAGTGGCTCTGAGGGATACCTTGCTTGAATCAGCTGGGCAGAGGATCAAGTCCAAGATGCCATGTTCTATAAGCAAGGAATGAGTCTGCCCATGAGTTAAGCCAATTAGGAAGTGTGTGTGTGTGTGTGTGTGTGAGTGTGTGTGTATATGTGTGTGAGCTTTGTAGTAATCACTTTAAGTCTAACCCATTATCTGCAGGGATTAAGATGGTAGAAAGGACAGTGTGTCCCAATCTCTACCTAATTAGAAGTGAGAATTTCATATTTCTGTCCTTGATATATCTTACATCTTCTCAGTCATTTTATTAGCCTTATTGTCCTCCTCTGGAATTTCTCCAGGCCATCAATATTCTCCCTAAAACATGATGCTCAGAACTGAACACGTTATTTGAGGAGTGATTTAACCAAGGCAGAGCCCAAAGGGATTATCTTCTCTCTTGTTCTAGACCCTATTTAAACCTTTCTTTAGATGATCTGTTAGTAGTAGTTTTTGGTTATTAATGTCACACGAGAGAAACCATAGAAGTTCATGTCTTCCCGTGTTCACTTGATGCAAAGACAATGTGATGGAGATTTTCTTTTGTTTGTTTTGTTAAAGAGGGACATGAAGGTAGACCACAATTTAGAAAAATTTGGACAATGAAGGCCTGAAAAATTGGAAACTGAGGCTAATTTTTTTCACTCTGGCCTTGTGAAATTGGGATATCTCCTTCCATTTAGTCTAATTTCTAGAATAATATAAATGTCTTGGATTGGAAGGAGTAGCAGCTTCTAAGTTCTTCCCTGCTCTATCATGGCATTCAATTCAAGCTCTGTTAAATCAACAAAAATCAATACCAAGTATATGTTTTATATGACAGTTCCATCTAAAGTAGCTAGTCTAGAATTTAGGGCACCCACAATGGAGCAGCCAAGCAAACGTAATTTACCCAACATATCTGAAGCATCCTCACATTGATTTTTTTGTGTTTTTTTTTTTTTAGCCCCTAGTCACTGAGCAGAGAAAAAAAATGGCTTACTTAAAGTGTGCTAATACTTGAGGCTACAAAACATTCATCTCTGTGCTCCTTAATTTAGCACTATCTTTTATTAAAAAAAAAACTTTTCTCTATGGACAATTTAGGTCATTAAAAATATTTTTCTATTCTAAAATGTTATGGCAAGAAAATAAAATGGGTTTTTTAATGTCCTGATCTGTTGATTAATTTTGCCGCTAAAATTATATTATACCAGTATAGTGTTTTAGTGTTTTAACTATTTCCAAATGCAATTATCTTGAAATAACCATGAATAGAAAATTGTATATAGCTGAAAAAAGACAGGCATTCATAATGTATTAACGTCCCTAATTTAGCAGCTAGAATAAAAGGGACACACAGACACCATCTTTGAGACTATAATTACAACTTAAGTCACTATTAAAATGACAGGCATATATATTTCCAGTTTAAAATAATTAACATGTGCTCCTTCCTAAATGTGTTCACTCATAAGAAGAGACAATTTGACTTCTGAGTTCATATCTAACCAAAAATACTGCTTGGGAGTCATCTAGCAGGCAGGACAAAAGCACATTCTTCTATATCATTCAGTTTAGTGTAAACAATGACCTTCTGGTTTTCTTTTCCTGTTGCCAGTTTGCTCATATTTTAACCTGGACAGCAGTCTATGAAATACATCCAGATTAAATACCTGGAAATCCAAATAATAATCAAGTGATGATACCCAAAAGAACTAGCAGTTGGGGTTCCTATCTGCCTCTGGCTCCCCCACAACATACTCCCCCCCCACCATTTTATTTACTCATAAGTATCATTAATACCAAAAGATGTATAACCTCTAGTGCCATGTATGTCACTCGCTCTCTCCAAGTCTTTAGTAGCTGAATGCTTATCTATTTCAGTCAAATGTATTTCTTATCGAAAAAAAGAGTGAGCAGCCTGACAATACAGTGTTATCGAATTTTTTCAGCAGAGACCCACATGTCATTCAGCATTCAGACATGCTTGTGCTTGATTGATGGATGGGCTTGTGACAAATAAAACTAGGATCAACAGCTTTGCACCTTTCCCCCATCAGGGACCAGAGTAAAGCATAACTCTATAACAATGGTGGGATTAGGGATGCATTAGCTCTCCATCGACCAAAACCATCCATTCCCATCAATACTTTGCACGTAATAACCTGAAGCTATGATAAGGAAACAAAAGAAGGAAAAAAGGGACAGGAGAAAACAAATCAATAGAAGAAGGGAATGTTTGAAAGATGCACTGTCCAAATGACGAGATTTTTTTTTTCTTTTTTGCTGAATTGCTAGGATAATGCCCCTTGACAAGGAAACAATGACTCCTCGAGGGTTATCGAGGATGAAGCACACAGTGGCACAATATTAGCCAAAGGTTTGGCATTTGAGCATTGCCACTTGGCTGGTATCTGTACAGGCCAAGAAAAGTAGAGAGTCCAAAAAACAAACGTGGATGACGTGATTTTTGAGAATCTTTGGTTTCCTTCAAGGCTTAGTTCACCTCCTATAAGAAGTCTTTCTTGACCCCTTTAATTATGATTAGAATAATTCCCTCTCCAAATTATCTTGTGTTTATTTATTTTCCTGATCCCTTTTATATTGCCCTCTCCACTCTTGGCCATCCAATAGAATGAAGATGGAATCTGTTTCTGTTTTTGTTTTAAAATTTTGTCTTTATATCTTGAGTCGATAGCACAGTGCCTTGCGCATGGCAGGTGCTAATAATGTTTGTTGGATTAGATCGGGGTGATTCAGTCTCCAGGCTAAATTTACTGGATTTTTATCCAAATCCTCTTGCCTAAACACAGCTTTAACACAAAAGAAATCTCCTCAACAGCAATCCTTTTCTGAGTGTTTATAAGACCTACAGTGGACGATTATTGTCATATGAAATGGACAGAATGGGCTTTGGCATCTTTTGCCAATGCCTAGACTCATATACCATTCCCTTCTTATAGAAGGAGATCAAATACTTGTCCAGGAAAATCTTTCTTTCTCTAAGTTACACCTTTCCACATGAACATTTTGTCTTCATTTTCAATTCATTGACTATTTTGATGATAATTTCATCATTTCCCCACAAACAATGGATTGTTAAGCTTATTTATTCAAGTTCTCTTAAATCCCTTTTCTCTTGAGAGCTTTTGATTTTGTATTATCTCTCTTATTTCTTCTAATTTACAATTTATTCTAATTGACCATTGAATGGGCCATCACCATTGTCCCATTGGTGTGGACCGACATTAGTGATATTTGTTCTCCTCTGAAGAAGAAGTGGGCATCAGAGAGTTGAGTCCTAAGTTCTAATTGAACAGTCATTGGTCTTGGGAAAGACACTTCATCATTTTGTTTCAGGTTTTACACTCAGAATAAAGAAGAGAATTGCATTGTCTGATTTGTCATCATTGTCCTTCTCTTCTTCCTCTTCCTCATCATTAGGAGTATTATTATTCTGCGTTGACTCTACAGGATGTCATTCCTCAGTTAAAGTTTCCAAGACGACTAACACATTCAGCTCTATTTTCTCTTTTTAATTCCATGACAGGAAGGAAAACTTTTCCTTCATCCCTCCTTCAGAAGATGAGGAGAGAGTAGAAAATTCTTTTTTCACATTCTGCCTTCATAGAAGCCCTTGTGCACATCTCAGTGCCATCTCCTAGATAATACACCCCATTACCAGTGGCCTCCCCTTGAAATGATTTTCCATTGCTCTGTATACATGTTATCTTTAATTATCTTTGTCAAGAAGCTTTCCTTTATTAGAAAGTAAGTCCCTTGAGGTCAGGGATTTTTTTCTTTCTTTGTTTCATTAGTGCCCTAATTTAATAAATTTTGTTTTAATAAAGTTTTTTTTGTTTTGTTTAACAAATATTTGTTGAATTGAATTAGGGAGAAAAATTCTTATTTCTCATACAGATGCATTGGAATATCTGTGATTTTATGTGACTTCTCACTAGAGAAAGAGCCTGATTCAAAGAGTTTCCAGAATGAGAGGAAAAAATAAAAGAAACCCAAACCAAAACAAACAAAACAAAAACCCAAAGGAGTTTATTATGCATTGAGTCAATACTTTCCTAACTGAAGAGCACTCTTATGGTGACCAGTAATTTCAAAGTCAACTTTCCATTGCTATTAACTGAATCAGCTCAACCTCAGAGGCCTGAGCTAGAGCATTTGAGTTCAGGGCTGCTGTGTTTAAGTGTGGGGATGGAGTGTTCTTGGGGCACTTGGCAAGAGAAAGCTAACAATTTAATGATGACTTTGAGATGCCTTCTTCTGGCGTGAAATTAAAGGGTTAAAAAGTGTGAGAAGCACACATCTGACATTTCAGATCATACAGCATTTAATATATATCACTCTAGCCAGGAGTTGCTCTGAAAAATCTCTGTGCCTGAACAGAGAACCCTTTAGGTAACACACCTGATTAAAGGCATATGGTCCACTTTTTTGGCCCCCAAATTTGACCTATTTTATAATTGGTACAATCCAGTAGGGAATTTCCTTCAGATCCTAAATACAAGGCCAACCTCAGGGGCACTCTAAATAAGTGATTCCAGGGGGCACCATGCTGAAGATGAATGAGCCCCCAGCATCCAGCACTTAGACCTGTGAGTGGGTTCATTTCATCTTCAGGAAGAAGACTCACCACTTGCACATCTGTCCCCTTAAAATTTAAAGCAGACCCTGGCCTCTGACTTCAGCTACCTTTGTAACCATGCGGAGGGAGAGTTCCAGGGCTCCCAATGCCCAATGTTCTAATAGAAAAGGACATTAACAAGCCCTCGTGCTCTGTTTTAACATATACATGAACATGACCCCAGCCCGCTAACGCACGAGCACAATTGATACCATTCCTTTACAATGAAGTCGGCCCTTCAAGCTTTCAGTCGCCTAGTAAAAGGCATTCCTTCCAAGCACTCTTCCATGCCCGACCCAATATAGGGCTCTCAGAATGAGTTCCATTTAAGGATCCCCCTGAGCAGAGTCTCTGTGACCATGTGTGGATGCTCACTGAACAAAGCAGAGGTGTTGATCGGGTTCATGATTTAGCTGCTTCCCCTATCTAATAAATTAATCCAAGGTCTCTGTATTAATCTTCATATCACTGAAGGGTGAGTTTCCTGAGAGCTATACTTGTGTTTTTCTGCATAATTCTACAGCAGGTTTGCAAAGCATTTAACTTACACCATTTCTTTTTGTCCTTCAAATAACCCTGCAAAAGATGCTTTTATTATCTTGATTTCAGAGATGGGGAAACTGAGATTCAGTAAAGCTAAGTGATATAGCTAATAAGTTCTAGTGTTTTAGGTGGGTCCAGCCTTTGCTTCCCAGTACCTAGGTTAATTGTTCATCGTAGCTATTTAATGTTGAATGATTGATTACAGGTAAGATCTCAGGAATATTACTTGTTTTGCATATATTGCATATATATATGTATATATACATACATATATATATATATATAGAGAGAGAGAGAGAGAGAGAAAGAAAGAAGGAGAGAGACACACACAGAGGAAGAGAAAGAAAGAGAGCGACTTGTATTTTGTATTTGTATATATAATTATACACAAATGCTATATGAATGAGTGGCAATATGGATAGAGAATACACTTGGAATCAGAAAGACCTTATTGTAATTCCCTGCCTCAAATCTGATCTTCACTACCAGGACCTTTATTGCTCTGGGCTTCAGGCTTTTCTCTAAGTCTGTAAGTCATAAATCTACATTAGAAGGGGAAGGGGTTCCCTCTCCCCAACTAACCAATAAATTTTTGACATTTTGACCTATATGGATGTGACAGAAGGTTTAAATGCATCTTTAAAAAAAAATCTCCATTACTCTGGACTCAATTGTGCTCAAATTCAAAGTGCTCATTACCATCTAAATAATAATCGACATTTCCATAATGTTTTGAAGTTTGCAAAACACCGTATTGATGCCATATCATTTTTTGTCTCACAACCCTGAGAGATTGAGACTACAGGAATTATTCCTGTTTCATAGATGAGAAAGCTGAGTCATAGAGGAGTTGAGAAATTTATCCACAGGCCCAGAGCCTGGTAGTATCAGAGACAAGATATGAAATAAGGTCTTTTTGGTTCCAGGATGTCCAGTACCTGACACATACTAGGAACTTAATAAATTCATGTTGATTTTGATTGTTAGTTTTCTTCCTTTCCTCCAGGTGTATTTACTTATCTGTATATAAATTAAGTCCTTCTGATAGAATTTAATCACTTTCTCTTTTTTATCTTTGCATTCAGAGTCCCTAGTTCTTAGTAGGCACTTGTTGAATTTATGATAACATATGACAATAAAGTATCCATAATAAATATTTTATAGTAATTGTTGGAGGCAAATAGGATTAAGTAGCTTGCCCAGGGTCATGTAGCTAGTACCCTGTCTGCTGAGCCACCTAACTACCCAATAATTAATTAGGCATTACAAATTTAGGTAATAAATGTCTAGTTCACAGCATAGATTTATATCATTTGAAAGTTAGAAGGAACATTAGCAGCCATGCAATGTAACTTATATATAAAAGGAATATACACAGTGTGCTACAAATGGCCATCTAATCTCTTGAAGACCTCCAAGGAGGGGGAATATATTACCTCTTGGGGATGCCCATTTTACCTTTGGACAGCTCAGGTTGTTGGAAAGCTGTTTTTGTTTTTTTTTAACATCAATCTCAAACTTGTCTCTTTGCAACTTCTACATATAGCTTCTAATTCTGTTGCTCTGGCTAAACAGAACAAATCTAATTAATCCTTCACATGATAGTCTTTCAAATACATAGACATCTATCAAGACTTCCTTGATTATTCTCTTCTTCTGCCCAGTTTCTTCAACCCATTCTTATATGTGTGGAACTTGATGTCCTGGATTATCCTGGTTGCCTTTCTCTGGACACTATCTTTTCAACATCTTTGTTAAACTGTGACAATCAAAAATGGGCACAATAGTCCATCCAGTCTTTGGATAGAGTGCAATGGGAATAGCCCTTCCACCTTCCTGGAAGTTATGACTCCATTAATTAACACAGATCAAGAGCTCATGTTAGCTTTTGTCACTAGAATATAACATATTGAACTTGTGGGCCACTAAATCCCTACTTCTTTTCCAGAACAATTATTATCTAATCATGCTTTTCCTAGCTTGTGCTTGTATTGTTTTTTAGTTGTTTTCATTTATGTCTGACTCTGTGATACCTGTTTGAGTTTTTTTTTAAGCAAGAATATTAGAATGGTTTGTCATTTCCTTCTCCAGTTTATTTTACAGATTAGGAAACTGAGACAAAAAGGTTAAATAGCTTGCTTGAACTCAAAAAGATGAGTCCTTCTGATTCTAAACCTGGAATTCTATCCACTGTTCTACCTAGCTATTTTAGAAGTTGATTTTTTTGTGTCTAAATATAAAAGTTTACATTTATCCCTATTAAGAATTCTTAGGGGCTGCTAGATGGCACAGTGGATAGAGCACCAGCCCTGAAGGCGGGAAGACCTGAGTACAAATCTGATCTCAGGCACTTAACACTTCCTAGCTGTGTGACCCTGGGCAAGTCACTTAACCCCAACTGCCTCGGGGAAAAAAAATTCTTATTAGATGCAGTTCAGTGATGTAGCCTATCAAGTCCTTTTTGGGTCATGAATATTGTTGTATGTTGACTCTCTCTTCCAGTTTGGTATCATCTGCAAATTTGATAAATATTCCTTGTCATTGATAAAAATATTAAATAAAAATGTTAGATTTCTAAAGTACTCCCCTGGAAATCTGCCACAGTAATATGGATCCATTAATAAACCATTGATCTTTTGTTCCTTTCATTCAATATTTTATTCTCTTTCCAATTACATTTCTAACATTTAAAAAAAAATTGAGTTCAAAATTTGCCCCTCTCCTCTCCTCTTTCCTCACTGAGATGTCAAGAAATTTGATATAGGTTATACATATGCAGTCATGCAAAATATATTTCCATGTTAGCCATATTGTTAAAGAAAACATGGATTAAAAAAAAACAAGCAAAATTTTAAAAAGTATGCTTTCATGTACATTCAGAATTCACTAGTCTTTTTCTCTAGAGGTGAATAACACTTTTTTTTTTTTTTTTGCTGAGGCAATTGGGGTTAAGTGACTTGCCCAGGGTCACACAACTAGGAAATGTTAAGTGTCTGAAGCTAGATTTGAATTCAGGTCCTCTTGACTTCAGGGCTGGTGCTCTATCCACTGCACCACCTAGCTGCCCCAGTGGATAGCATTTTTAACTATGAGAATTTGGAATTGTTTTAGGTAACTATTGCTGAGAATACTTAAGATATTCAGTCAATCATCATACAATATTGCTGTTATTATGTACAATGTTCTCCTGGCTCTGCTCATTTCATTTTGCTTTAATTTATATAAGCCTGTTCAGGTTTTTCTGAAAGCATCCTGCTTGTCATTTCTTATAGCTTATAGTATTTCATCACAATTATATACCACAATCTGTTCAGCCATTTCCCTCAATTTGCAATTCTTTGCCACCACAAAAAAGCTACCATAAATATTTTTGTATATATAGGTCTTTTTTTTTTTTTTAAGTCTCTTTGGGATAGACTTAGTAGTGCTTTTGCTGGATCAAAGGGATTCCAAATGGTTGAATCAGTTCACAACGTTACCAACAATGCTTTAGTATCCTAATTTTCTTACATCCCCTTCAACATTTGGCATTTTCCTTTTTAGTCATATTAGCTAATCTGAGAGGTGTGAGGTGGTACCTTAGAAATATTTTAATTTGTATTTCTCTAATCAATAGTAATTTAGACTATAGATAGCTTTGATTTCTTTATCTGAAATATAAATTTATTCTTATAAATTTGACTCATTTCTCTGTGTATTTGAGAAATTAGGAATTTGCTGTAAATTTTTTCTAGTATTTTTTTTTTTTTTTTGGCTGAAGCAATTGAGGTTAAGTGACTTGCCCAGGGTCACATAGGCAGGGAATGGTAAGTGTCTCAGACCGGATTTGAACTCAGGTCTTCCTGACTTCAGGACTGGTGCTCTAACCACTGCACCACCTAGCTGCCCCACCTCTAGTATTTTTCTTTCCTTCTAATCTTGGCTATATTGGTTTTGTTTGTGCAAGTGAGTTTTATCATTTAAATGGTTCTGAAGCCATCTGATTGTATTAATGTTTAGTCCACATCTCTCTTTGACATTGTTTTTTTAGACACCAGAGCATATTTCTTTAGGACTACATGGTATATGAAACACACTGAATTCAGCTTTGATTTGTTTGTACATGGAATCATTCATTTATTAATTTAATCACTGGATTTATTGAATAACTACTATAATAATCAGGGCAACTAGGTAGCGCAGTAGATAGAATGATGAGCCCTGAGTCATGAATATTCATCTTCCTGATTTCAAATCTGGCCTCAGACATGAAGTATGTAATCCCAAGCAAGTCACTCAAGCCTGTTTGCCTCAGTTTCTTCATCTGTAAAATGAGTTGGGGAAAGAATTCACAAATTATTCCAATATCTTTGCCAAATGGAGTCACAAGGAGTTGAAATTTTAGTTTAGGGAAGATTTGCTGAAAGCTTGAACTGGGGTGGAGGGCAGGTACAGGAGAGATTATGGAGGGCTAACAAATATTGGACATGAGAGAGATGGGAGGAATTAAATCTGGATAAGTGCTGATTTCCTCAACAGAAATCAGGAAATTGGTAGAAGATATGTGTGGAGGTAAGTTAGTTTTGGTGATCCCAAGATTCTGGTGGACCATTTATTCCTATTAAAACAAGAAGTTAACTGAAAATCATTCCCACAAAGATCTAGTCTTCCAAGTTAGTTTTTCGTTCCTAAGGCTTACCTCTTAGTGGAAGAATTTTAGCACTTACCAAATAGATGGTAGTGAAGATTTTGTTTCAAGGGAAAGAGGTCTTTCTTTGCTTTTTAAATCACTCTCTATTTAAAACTGTCCTTGGAAAGTAGGATTACTTCAGCTATTTTAAGGTGCTTGAGATAGGAGTGGGGTGGGGCAGAGTAAATAGTCACTAACTCCCAGCAAAATTCATCTCTTTGCAAGAACACCAAAGTAGCACAGTGCATAAAGTGTGTGGGAGGACTAGAGTTGAGAACCTTTATTTTCATGGGTTCAAATCTGGTTTTAGACATTTATTTATTGTGTGACCTTGGGCAACACTTAATCCTGTTTTCTTCAGTTTTCTCACCTATAAAATGAGCTGGAGAAGGATATGGCAAACCACTCCAGTAGCTTGGCCAAGAAAATTCCAAATGGGATCACAAAGAGTTGGAAACAACTGAAGAAATGACTCAATAACAAACATAATTTAAAAAATTTCTATACTTTGATTAAAAATAATTTTTTTCTAGTATAATAAAGGAATGACATGTCTAGAAGACAGTCAATTTGAAAACTATCAGGGGATTTGGGGGGGACTGAAATCTTATTGTGAGTCAACAAAGAGATATGGAGATTAAAGAGAGGAGGGGGGGAAGAGAGAGAGAGAGAGAGGGAGGGAAGGAGAGGAAAAGAGAAAGAAAGGATGGAGGAAGAAGGAAGAAGAAGGAAGAGGAAGAGGAGAAGAATGAGGAGGAGGAGAAGAAGAAAAGCAGAAAAGAAGAAGGAGGAGGAGGAGGAGAAAAGAAGCAGAAAAGAAGAAAAAGAAGAAGAGAAGAAAAGAAGAAAAAATAAGAAAAGAGAGAGGGAGAGGGAGAGGAAGAGGGAGAGAGTAAAAGGGAGAGGAGAAAGAAAGGGAGAAAGAGGGAGGGAGGAAAAGGGAAAGAGAGAGGGAAAGAAAAAGAGAAGGGGAGAAACACACACACACACACACACACACACAATGTGATATTTGACCTTAAATGGCAGAATTGGAAACAAAGGTAGAGATGGGCAGAGGCAAGTTTGATGGAAGAAAAATTCATGATGGTTAGAACGTTCTAACAGCGGAATGAATTATCTTGAGGAATAGTAGGTTCTCCCTCAAAAGTGGTCTTTAAGTATCATCTGCTCTCTGAAGCTCTGGATTTGTAAAAATTAACCAGGGTCATTCTTTATTTTTAGCTTTGATTCTTATCTGGGGTTTCCTTTGGGAGGATAATTATTTAGCTATTTTTAGATCACTACATAAAAGGTAAGGGGCACTCCATTTCCATGCAAGTCCCAGGCTGAAAATACATTTAAAATAAGGTAAGTTTCATTTAACCTGACAATATCACAAAGACTGCATATCTGAGCCTATCATCAACCATGAAGATAATTTTTCTCTCTTCAAAGAGAACCACTTTCCTTTGTAGTTCATTAGACTTCCTGTAGACCTTCATAGTATATAGCTGGAGAGCAAGGTCCAGGCTTACCTTTCCACTACTGTTCCTTGTTGCGTGATTCCAGGCTTCCTGACCATAGTTGCTCAAGCTTCCCCTCTAGGGAGGTGAGTTCTAGGTTCTCTGTATAGTCCCTTTCTTCTCTTCCTCACTCAGCTCTAATCTTTCTATTTTGCTCAGATTACCATTGCAATGGCCAAGTTCAAGTGGGTAGCTCAGGTACAATTTCATCAACAAAGACACAAAAAGGCATGAACTCTTCCTATGTGAAAGTTGGGTACCACTTGCTGGAAATATTGCAGACTGGATTTCTTTTCTATAAGGGTTGGATTAGGAGAGGGGGTCTTCAATTCTATGACATAAAGGCAGGAAAATTTTGAATGGAGAATGCTAAGGGCAGCCATTTCTGGGTTTTGATGGATGAAAGCTTCTCATCTAAAGCCAATTCCATTGGTTAATTTCTTCAGGATAAGAATTTACACCTTGGAAATAAGGAAATGCTCCCAATCAGGGCTTGATTTATTGTTTTATAGATTTCCTGGACTTAAGAAATTGATGGAGTAAATGTTACTAATGAAGATTTAATTTAAAAATATGTCATGCATACAATTTTTTTTAGGGGGAAGGAACCTGATTGTATAATATTTACCATCACACCCATGTATAATATTTACCATCACACCCACCTGGAGCTCATCTTTCTGAAGACAGGTTTGGCCAATTAGTTAGTCATCTGTTTTTCCTTTTCTTTCTACCTTTTTCATTACCTTCCTAAGATTTCCAAATATCTGGGACCTAAAGACCAGTTTCATTGTTCTCACCATCCTAATCTGGAACACTAACATGATTGGCCCTGACCTGGGACTCTTTCCTTGTACTACCATTGCATTGTGTTGGCAAATCACTGGACAGATAATACAAAGATATTAAACTCCCGAGTGCATCCCAATCAGATTAAAATATAATTGAGCAACATTTAACAAAGTAAATAAAAATACAATACAATATAGATAATGTCATTTTGTGGTTTTCTAAGTCAATATGCTGCCCACAGGGAGCCCTCATTCTTTGGAGTTTTTTGTTTGAGTAAAGACTTTTTAAGTACCCCCAAATGGGGCAAGGGTAGGTATAGTACCGAAGAGGGAGTGGTGGAATAGAACACAGTCACTTAGTAACAACCAGTCAATCTGTAAGCATTTATTTATTAAGCATCTACTATGTGTCTGGAACTAGTGCTAGGTACAAGGGATATAAGACAAAAACAAACAGTCCCTGCTCTGACAGAGCATCCATTCTAATAGGAAAGACAACATGTACAAACAAAAACACATACAAAATAGATAAAAAGCTATGGTTAGGATACATGGCCAGGTGGTTATAGTGGTGGTGGTGAGGGGGAACTAGGAGTTAGTACTAACAGTTGAAACACCTTATGCAAGAAGTGGTGCTTCAGCTGAGAAGAAAAGCAGAGATCTCAGGAGGTGAGATATGACTCCAAGAAATCCACTTTCCCCTTCAGGCTGGTTTTCTTCTCTGTGAAATGAGAGTTTGGGATTGGATGACCTCTAAGGTCCTTTCCAGATCTGATACTCTTATCACCCATGCTTTAGCAATAAGCTTCTTGAATGGGAGCTCATTCAGAGCTACCTTATATTGAATTCTGGACTGTAACAAGTACTATTACAGAGAAGTTGCCATGTTCTTGGAAATAATTTTATCTGAGTTGTTTGATAGCTCACATTTGGTGTTGTGTGCAAACCCCTTGAATGGGAATTCATTCTGAGCTACTTTATATTGAATTCTGGACTGGAACAAGTACTATTACAGAAAAGTTGCCATGTTCTTGGAAATAATTTTATTTGAGTTGTCATGTGACCATGACTGTTGCAAAATCAAGAGATTTCAGCACTGGAAGGGAGCCCAGAAGCCACTGAGTCCAACTATGTCTAACAAGAGTCCCTTCTATACCATCCCCAACAAGTGCTAATCTAGCCTTCACTTGAAGACCTATATTGAGAGGTGTCCCAACACCTCCTGATCTTGCCCTTTCCCACTTTGGAAAGCATATATTGTTTTAAAAAAAGGTTTTTGTCACATGTAAATAAAAACACTAATACTGGTAAATTGCTAGTTGAGGTGACAAGGACCTAGAATTCCAGAATATTGGTGATGATAGCTAGCATTTATATAGCACCTACTTAGGTACCAGGCACTTTATAAATATCACTTATTTGATCCTCACAACAACCCTGGGAGGTAGGTGCTATTATTATCAGCTCCATTTCATAGTTGAAGAAATTGAGGCAAACACAGGTTAAATGACTTGCTCAGGATCACACAGGCAATAATTATCTGAGGCTATATTTGAACTCAGATCTTCTAGTTCAGGTTTGACACTCTATCCACTGTACCATTGAGCTGAGTCAATGGAAGTCGATTAGATCATCAAATAAGACAACCCAGAGCAAGGGTGTCAAAGCTTTTCTGTACAATAGACCTCCTCTGGCAGCTTGGCAAAACTTATGAACAAATTCTAAGAATAATGTTTTTAAATTTATAAAATAAAATGTCTAGGATCACAGAAAGAATCACCTATATTCAAATATACTTTATCTATCTATCTATCTATCTATCTAGATATCTACCTCTTTTTCTCTGTCTCTGTTTCTGTCTGTCTGTTTGTCTCTCTTTCTCTGACACATTCTTTTTTTTTTTTTTTTTTGCTGAGGCAATTGGGGTTAAGTGACTTGCCCAGGGTCACACAGCTGTTACGTGACTGAGACCAGATTTGAACTCAGGTCTTCCTGACTTCAGGGCTGGTGCTCTTTCCACTGCGCCACCTAGCTGCCCCCTCTCTGACACATTCTTTTAACCCTCATTTAATAAACCCTGATATAGAGAGTGAAAAAAGAAGGTCAAGGACAGAGGGCAACTCACTATTGTAACAATTCAGGATTTTCTTTTTAAAAAATTTTTGCTGAGTCAATTGGGGTTAAGTGACTTGCCCAGGGTCACACAGCCAGGAAGTGTTAAGTGTCTGAGGTCAGATTTGAACTCAGGTCCTTCCTTCTGACTTCAGGGCTGGTGCTCTATTCACTGGACCAACTAGCTGCCCCTCAATTCAGGATTTTCAAAAGCAAAGCACAGACCACTCCCCATCTCAGCTTGCCCTTCACTTTCATTTTTCGGATGAAGGACATGAAAATTTCGTGCCCTGTGTCTTTATCAAATATCTTTATGGTCCTCAATCCCTGATCCCTGGATTATAGGCTGCCCCAGGCTGAAGCCTATCCATCATTCCTAGCTCCCTCATCCATATGCATGTCAGAGGTATCCCTCTCTGGTGTGTATCTCATTCTTCCCTCTTCCTTCAGTCTACCCTCTGGACTCCCTGTGCTCTTATTAATAGTCTTTTAGATAAGACCTAAGCCTACATGTATATATACATATATGTACATATATACACACATGAACACACATACATAGGTATACAAATACTTATCTATACATAATATATATACACATACATATATCTAGCACTTAAGTGTGCATATATATATGTGTGTATATACATATACACATAGATATATTTAAATACATGTTATTTCTTCCAATAGAATATAAGCTTCTTGAGGGCCAGAACTATTTCTTTTTCCTTTGAATCCCCATTGCTCACACATACTAATGCTTTTACCAAAGCATTTCATTGAGAATACATGATAGAGGGACCAGAGGGCCCCTTAAAGGTACTTTAGAACTGACCTAGAAATATCCTCTGACTTCTTTCTGTCTAGAATTACTTGTCTACTATAGTGCTCCCACTTAGGTGCATCAGAAAGAGGGAAGATGCTAAAAAGAGGTGAAAAACAGTTCCTGCCCTCAAGGAACTTATAATCTAATGAAGGAAAAACTAAGCAAAAAAAATATGTACAAATAAGCTATACACTGGATAAAGAAGAAATAATTAACAGTAAGAAGGCACTAGAATTAGGAGGGATTAGGACGACTTCCAGTTAAAAATATCCCCCTCCCCTAGTTCAGTTTAACTGGGACTAGTTTATTGGGACTTAAAGGGAGCCAGAGAAATTAATAGGCCGAATTGAAGAGGGAGGGTGTTCCAGGCATAGGGGATGGCCAGAGGAAATGACTGGAGCTGAGAGATGGAGTAATTTTTTTTTTCCCATGGCACATCCAGAAGCTCGTGTCACTGGATAGAAGAGCATGTAGTGGATAATAAGGTCTAAGGAGATTGGAAAGGTAGGAAAGGGCTTGATTTTTAAGAGCTTTTAATGCCAGGTAGGGAATTTTCTTTATCCTAGAAGTGATAGGGACCCATTTTCAATTCATTAAATTGAATTCACTGGCAGAGATCTTCTTACAATTCAGTCTCCCTTTTGGTTCAAGTGAAAGGACAACAGGAGGCCCAGCTGGGGCCTAGATGAACTGGACTGGGGTCATGCAGATGAATCCCAAATCTACACACAGGTTGAGTCTTTCTTCTAAGCTTTAGCTGCATATCACCAGGTGCCTGAAAGACACTCTCGATGACATCTCAAACTCAGCAGGTGAGTACAAAATGAAACTCATTATCTTTTCCCTAAACCTACCCCTCTTCCAAATTTCCCTGTTTTTCTTGGAACATCACCATCTTTCCAGTCACCTGCGTCAGCAATGCAAAATCATCCTTAACTCTTTCCCTTCCTTTTCACCTCATATCCAATAAGATGTCAAATCTTGTCAGTTCTTCTAAAACATTTCTCACATACATTCCCCCTTTCTCTCACCCTAATTTATATCTTCATCATTTCTTATCTAGATTATAGCACTTGATCCTTTTAAAAAAAATACATTTTGTATGTATATACATGCTTGATTTGTCAAGTATTTTAACATAATTAACATGTATTAGACTTCCTGCCATCTGGGGGGGGGTAGGAGGAAAAATTTATTAACAGAAAGCTTTGCAAGGGTCAATGTTGAAAAATTACCCATGCATATGTTTTGCAAATAAAAAGATTTAATAAAAAATACAAAATACATTTTATTGATATTTTTATTTCTTAGTCTTTTAAATTTTCTCCTGTATTTTTCTTCTTTTTCTTCCAGAAATCCATCACATGTAAAAAACAAACAAAAAAAAGGAATTTAAAGAAAAAAGAGAAAGAAGAAATTTTAAAATGAGCAAAATTAACTGATACATGGAGAAAATCTAAAACACACTTCTCTTAATTGGATTCCTATCTTCTGGTTTCTCTCCTCTCTAATCTTCTTTCTCACAGTTATCAAGATAATCTTCCCTAAGAACAAGTATAAGGTGTCACTTCTCTGCTTCAAAAACCATTAGCATCTCTTTAGTGAAAACTCCTTAGTTTAGAATAGGCCAGTAGGGATAGAGGCATAAAGCAAAAACACACTGTTCATCCTGAAGGAATAACTGACAGGATTTGATCAATGGCTCGATAAAGGGGATGAGGGGAAAGAATGAGTCAAGGTTTCAAACCAAGGATCTGGAAGGATGCATAGATTCAATTACAGGAAATAATTTGTACAAGATCACAACATCTGCAACGGCAATCTTGTCCAAGTGAGAACTAAACTGTACAAGATTACAACATATAGAATATCCAACTTATCCAAGTGAAAATGAAACAGTCCAGAGGGGGGTCTCCTTTAGCATCTATCAATTTACTTTACTCTCCATTATATGCTTGTAAAAAATAAATGTGACCCTCCTGACATACTTTCCATCTACAGTCAATTCTGCTTTTTTATTTAAGGAGTCAAAGACTACCCTGAAACCTATGCTGTGATCATATTTTATTTTCTAACCTTTCTCACCAGTACCCAGCCCTCAGAAAGGTTATGATGAAGTTTTTCATACACTCAGTGTGGGGAAAGAAAGACCCTAATCAAGACTTCCATTTCTGCTTGTTCCTTCCTATGTAATGGATATTTCTATAGAAATGATTCTGTTTCAAAACAGGATAGGGATAGGAACTGGATTTGTGATTTCACCAATCTAGGGAACTTTCCCTACCACCTTTTGTGCAATTTATTATCTCAGTTGCCTGGGGGTGCTAAAGAGCTAAAAACAAAACAAAATTTAAAAAAAATCTATTATGTTCTAGGCAGGATGCTAGGTGATAGAAGAAACATAAAGATGAAAAGCAATTCCTGCTATCAAGGAACTCACATCTTACTAAGGAAAAACAACTATTACTCAATCAACAAGTCCTCTTTACATGCTAGTCTCTGTCCTAGGTGCTAGAATACACACAAAGAATACATCAATGAAATACAACTGAAATACAATGAAATATACTAGAATACAAGAAATCTCTACTTTCAAGGGCCATTTAGTTTTTTTTGAAAGAAACAACATACAGGCACATACAGAATGCAAATACAGGGGGAGAGGGGCCTGCATGGTGTTACCAACCAGGAGGATCAGATTTGACTTAGGTACCTGATCGGTACTTTCTGTGGTGCTGTAATGATTTCCTTATTCCCAGCGTACATGAAAAGGACAAGAAAATACTACAGTTTACCATCCCGAATCAAGCCTAGGTCTATACTAAAGAATATAAAGTGTATCTATCAATTACCCGATTAATTTCATTAACATCAACAGGGACTGCCTATCCAAGGTGAGTCCCAATGATCCTGTATGATTTTATAAATTGACCAAATAAACCAGAAAACAAGAGATTAATCTCCACTTCCTGTGGTGTGTAGATGGCCTCAAGGTCACCACAGACTGCATCTTTTCTTGTGAATGGATTCCTCTGTTTCTGCCTCCTGAGCTTTTCTTTATTCTAGATGTTAGACAAAAAGAACCTTTTCAATAAAAAGGGACCTTTGTTTCTGAAGAATTTGTTTGCTTCACTGTTTTTCATACACAGAAAATCCCATTTCTCTTATTTGTGACCACTCCAGTTATTTCAAAGCCACCACGTGCTGGTCTGAAGCTTGAAAATGCTTGGATGGGATCACATGAACCCAGAAATGGGAAAATAGTGATTTCAGGTCATCATTAGCCAAAAAAAAACATATGACAGGAAAACAGAAAGCATAGAAATAAGTACTGTACTCAGAATCATGTTTCTCTCTTTTTGTTGTCCCCCAAATGGAGACTACTCTCAACTTATGTTTAAGGAGTCTCTCCAGATTTGTTTTTGTTGTGGTGGTGGTGGTAGTAGCTAAGTGGCACAGTATATATACTATTGGACCCTGAGTCAGGAAGACTCATTGCCTTGAGTTCAAATTTTGCCCCAAACACTTACTAGTTGTGTGATCCCAAGCAAATCACTTAACTTTGGTTGCCTCAGTTTTCTCATCTGTAAAATGAGTCGGAGAAGGAAATGGCAAACTACTCCAGTATTTTTGCCAAGAAAATCCCAAATGGGGTCACAAAGAGTCAGAGATGATTGAAAATGACAGAACAATGACAACAATAACTACTACATTTGGAATCACCATGTTTCTCTCTTGTTCCCCCGAGCCCCAAAAGGAGACAGGTGTTCTCACAACTTTTGCTTCCCTCCAGCAATAGGAGTCTTTCCATATATAGTCCACTCTCCTTCTGAGGCATAGGACCATTGTTTTGAGATATCTCCTTGAGGTCAATGAAAAATGTCATTGGGAGTTTAAAATAATAGGTCTTAATACAGGCATTTTATTTTCTTTCCATATACTCTGATTGAGACAAGTTTTGTTCTGAGTCCAGATAAAAGGACATTGTGGGTCTTATTTGCCATATGTAACAGTTATTTCCCTCAGTTTAGTTCTACTGCACAGATGCATGAGATTGAGTCAGACTTCCTGATGGATTACCATGGATAAAATGCAAACAAAGTCTAGTTATTGTGGAATTCTGAGCTAGAAGGGACTTTTGGGGTCTCCTTGCCTCAAGTCTCTGCCCAAACCAGCCCATCCTTTATATATTATCAACATGTGTTTGACGTGTCATTCTCTGATTCAGTAAACATCATTGGCTCCCTTATTGTTGGATTGTATGTTTACATATATTCTTATTCTCTTCCTCTTAAAATTTAAACTCTTTATGAGATAATTCTCATTCACTGAATGTGTATTAGTATCTAGCACATAGAAGCTTAATAAAATTCTCTCTCTCTCCCTCCTCTCCTTCCTTCTCTCTCTCTCTGTGTCTCTGTCACTGTCTCTCCCTCCCTCCCTTCCCCTTCCCTCAGATAGAAATACAACCACAATGGTAGTGGTAGTTGCTGTCATATACATGGTCATATTTACACTTTAACTCAGTCTTTGGATCCACTTGCATCCTGCTCCCTCACCCCAAGGCCAGGTCAATAGTTCTCCTTTTCTTGCCTAGCTCCTTTATTTTATAGATAAGGAAGTGAAATGGCTCAGTGACTTGCCTAAGCTTAGACAGATGTAGCAGAGCCAACTCTTAAACCCAGTCCTCTGATTCCAAATCCATTCTTCATTCTATTACAAGATTATACTTTTTTTTAAATAAAAAGAGTGAAACTGGACCATAGTATGGTTTTTCCTAACCTTTTAGAATCTTTAAAATCAAAATCCTCAGTATGATATAGTCTTGGACTCATGACTGTTTATACTGAGTTTGAATCCAAAGTCAAGTGATCCTCATTGAATACTAAAATGTCCAAAGTAATTGATTCAAATATCCTAAATACTAATTGTATCAAGATTATAAATGCAATTATAAATTGGTTCCTGAAGCATTTTGCAATAATTGTCCATTAAAAAATTCTGGTAAGCTGACCTCAAAACAAGTGGGAACAGTCTAGGCAAAATTCCAAATGGGATGAAATATTTACATACAAATGTCAGGAGCTGGGAATAATTGGGATGAATTGGAGAGCTTGGGAATTAGCTACTAATGATATGGGGATGAGATAAGATGGCAGATATGAAGGGTTGATGGGGCCAGACTGCTCAGGTAGGTTGGCTTGAGCTAAACTCAGAAGTATGATGATAGAGATATTGATATCCTATCAGGTTAAAAAATCAGAGGAAGCTAAGAGGTTAGTGGGGTCTACATTATGGAGAAGAAGGAAAAAGAAAGCCGAAGACAGCAAGGTATAAGTCAATTTCAGACTTACAAAGAGAAAAAAAAATGGGTGAGCCTAATTTCTTAGGTTTCTCATATCATTGGAATATTGTCATTATCTATATACCAATGAAAACAGTTCAGTTGGCCAATATCAACAAATAAATTTTTGTAATGTGTATCAGAACCTTTTCCCTAGTTAGAAGGTCGGCTCTCAGGGGTTGGAGAGGGAAAAGAGCTAAATTTGGAGTTGGAGGATGAGGATTTGAATCCTGACCTTCCCAATAACTACTGTGAGAGCCAGGGGGGAATCATTCCACAACTTTGGGCCATAGTACCCTCCTCTGTAAAGTGAGGGGGCTGTACCAGATGACCTCTTAAGGTTCCTCCTAGCTCTAAATTTGTGATCCGAAGGCAGGGGGATTGTAAATTTCTTGTCCCTGGAGGTGTTCGGGATGAAGCTGGACATTCATTTTTCAGTGATGTTGTAGAAGAAATTCATGAAACAGGGAGGGGGTTGGACTAAATGGCTTCAGAGGTCCCTCACAAGTCTCACATGCTATGATTCTATGAATCAAGGAGGGAAGATGCTTCCTTGATTGGTTTCTAACATGAAAGAACTACTTGAGGATCTAAAGATGAATGAACCTTGAAATGAAATGAAAGTGGCAGGATACAGACAACTTAAGGAAAACAAATTTTAACAAGCTCTCTTGTGCATTAGTCACAGAGATCTGATGAGAAGGAGGCCTAAGGAACAAAGGAATATGGAAAGCTCTTCTCTCATCCAAGGAGGCGGTTCTGAAGGTAAAGAGACAGATTCAACTACTCTCTAAAGTGAAAACTAACAAAATATTATTTTGATTAAGCCTAAAACTATATATATACACACATATATGTAAAATATACACACATATATGCATAAATACGCATAAATATTTATTTTGAAAGTAAAAAGATAAGTGAGATATATAATTGAGATGGAAAATAGTTCTGAGAAAAGATTAATTTTCATATGTATATATAATATTCAATGTATTGCACATATCCATATACATACATACAATACACATGTCCATATATCCACAGATGAACACAATGCATACATATAAGTTCAATACACATATATACACATGCACACACTACATGATACAATGCATATATACCTATATATTTATATATATGTATATGTATATATATATATATATATGTTGGTGTATACACACACATATTTGTGTGTATTTGGCCTAGAGAAACTTTAAGTCTATGAGGTGACATAATAATTGAATGATTATTATGAACAGATGGTGATCCATTATTCTCCACCTCCAGAGGATTGAACCAAAACTGCCTTAAATGACAGTAAGAGAAAGTTTAGGTCAGTAAAAGGAAGGGTTTCCTGACAGTAAGGATGAGAAGCTCTGCTATAAGTTAGAGCAGTTGTAGTATCTTGATTCCTAAAGATCTTTAAAAACAGGATTTTACAAGTCATTTCTCTTCGATGATTTAGACTTTGATTTGGCAGAAACAGGGGGATGGACTTTAGGAGAGAGACCCTTTCTGGTGCTATACTTTTGAAATGGTTGCTATTATCATTTTAAAAGTGCTTTTATTAAATAATGTATGTGTAAATATTGCACATGATGTTATAGAAGTCATTAGAAAAAAATCAAAATAATTAGCCAAAGCTCCCACCCACAAAGAATCTGGTGTAGGGTATATGGAACTAATTGAGTTCCTGGAAAATTACATTTGCAAACCACTAGTGGGCATCTCCTCCAAAAGGGTCAAAGACAGGATAGAATGCCCAGATTTTTAGCATCACCTTTGGAGACAGCAAAAGAATTGGAAGCAAACGGGTGCTCAAGGGATGGGGAATGAGACAACAAATGACTTCATCCCATTCCCAAACAATGTCATCTGGCCAATTTTCTCATTCCCCTCCCACTAGAGTTCATGTTCTGCTTCTGGGATCTTGTGCTATAAGAAGGGAGATTTAATTTTATTTTATCTCCACTTCCTGATCTTATCCAAACTATGCCCAACCCATAGCTTTTTCCAATTCCCCTTTATGTGCATATATCTTGCCTCTATATGTTTATACATTGCCTTTCCATATTAGAATGTTTCAGTGTTTTGAAGAGCTCTGATATAAATATCAAAAAGACACTATTTGAAAAAAATACATTTTGTAAGGAGTTTCTTAATCTGGGGAGTTTATTTTAAGAATTAAAGATTAATTTATGGTCAAGTAACAACAGAACTCCTTGGAAAGAAGTTAGAAGAATTTGATAGGATTCTGTGTAAAGTTTCATTCTTTTTACATCTAGTGGGGAAAATCTTTTTCATTTCTTCCCCCCTCCCAACAGACAGACTAGAAAGTTACATGTTAGTCAACAGCCTATTTCTATCATTCTAGCCATCTGATCTATAAATTTACATTTTTTTTGGTGCCAATAAATGCAGAAGCTCTAGTGGGTTTTCCCAACTTCTGAAGGACATGTGCCTGTAATTGGCCTTTCTCATCTCTGTCTTGTTAACAAGTATATAAATAAGAGAAGGCTTCAGTAATTGGCTCAGAGTTACTAATGAATTAATTAACTTCAGTCTATTTTACCTAACCTTTAATAATAAGAGTCTTTTTTTTTTTTTTTGGCCTAGCAATAGGCCTGACAGGCTGAAAAAACAGACATGCAGCCGAGCTCTTGAAAATTAATGAGAAACGAGGAAAGAATCAATGTACTTTCTGCTTGCAGAGAACGGACACAAAAAAGACACAATAAACCATGAACAAACACAGTCAGTTTAAAAAATAGGTTAGAAAAAGTGGGCAAATTCAATTATAGAAGTAATTAGAAGATATAGGGCAAGGCTGCCTTTTGGGACCATGCCAGAAAACATGAATTAATCCGAGTGAATAGAAAGCGGCCGTGTAGTAATTAAGAGGCAATCACCTATGGCAATGAACACCTGAAAACAGGCTGCAAACTATTAATTCAGTGATCAAAAATATTTTTAGATGATTAATATGGCAAATTTGTTTTAAAAGACTAATTTCGGGAAAGATATCAAGACAATAGGCCACTATTTGTTCTTCTGGCATTTATATAGCTAATTAAATTTTATAATTTGCACAACATTCATTATTATCTGAAAATAGAGAAAGCAATATTGAGCCTCTAATTTTTTATCTTTTTTTATGATGATAGGTGACAAAATCAATAAGTTAAAACTGTCTCCGTTTTCTCAAAAACCCAAGTGCCACATCCTTCTCTCTCCCCTTCCTTCCTCTGCCTTGTGTTTTTTTTCTTTTCTTTTCCTCATATTCTTGATCCTGAGACATTAAGCACTGACTTCATGTATGCATTTCTCAAAGGCCTTTGACTCTTTCTATACCTGGGCCAACTTCTGTTCATGGTTTAATTTCAGCTCCATCAAACAAAAATGGCCCAGAGTTCTATTTGTGTATCAAAGGCGCTCTGACGTGGTCAACAGAGGGTCCGTTCCTTTAGTACCCCCACAGTCCTCCCCTTGGAGTACAAAGAAATTGGAACATTCTAGTTAAGTACATTTTATAACACATAGAAGCCTCTGAATACTCGATTACGAGAGCCTCATGGGGCAAAAGAAGCCCTGACATGCTAATAAACAGCCTTACAATAGGAACTCTTCCATCAAGACAGCTCCTAGAGATGGAATTATTATTTTTTTATCTGTATATATACAAAATCCAACCCTTTCTTTAGGAAATTGAAGCTATTGGTTGAAGACACCAAGTCATTGATCAGGTATTTATTTGGCGTTCCCCTACTAAGGGGGCAAAAGAAGTTTTTGCTAATCAAAAGGAGGGATGCTCATCAATCAATCAGCATTATTAAATGACTGCTATCAGTTGGGCACTATGTTAGGCACTAGAGATAAGAGACAAAAGCAAAGCAGTATGTCTTCAAGGAGATGATATGGCTAGCATATATAGTAATATGCAAAACAGACCTACACTTATGTAATACATATGAGGTGGTTATATGTATTACAACAGAATTATTGGGAGAAAGGCTCCTGCAGCTTTAAGGCATTAAGAAAGGCTTCAGGTGGAATCTGGTGCTCAAGTTGAGCCTTGAAGGAAATTAAGGATTTCTAATCCAGGCATGGGGTACAGGGAGAGCAAGTCTGGAGAGAGGAAATAGTGTCACACGTGAGGAACAGTGAGAAAACCAGTGTAGATGGACCATAAAAAACATGAAGGAGTGAACAAAGTGCAATTAGACCGGAAAGGTGGATAAATATAGGTCCAAGTGTCAACAATTGTAAATGCCAAAAAGAAGGAGCTAATCTTGTTGAGAAAGGAGCCGCAGGACACCCTTCTTTTCCCAGAAAACTTTGTACTTTCTGTGTCATGCTTTGAGATACTTTTTTCAGTATCTGATTTCACATATGACTAATATCATTAATAATGAAAATAAAGCAAATTGATAGCCTGTCAAATAAGCACCAATTAGAAATAAATTATGGAATAGGATTTTGTTGATGATATCTGGGTGCAGGGAGGTTGGAGATGCAAGATATTTGTGGGAAACCTGAGTGAAAGATTTTAACAGGAAATGCCAAATTAAAGCCAACTTAGTTTGAAGGTTTCAGAATTCGATCTCCAGCAGGAACCAATACATCTCTTGATCTCTTGTGATGGGAGGCCATCAGTAGAAGTCAGGTATCTCAACAGAGAGCCCACAGCCACTCTTTTAGGTAAAAGACAATGGCAGAGACTTTACTGGGTGGCTGACTATCAGGGGGTACTCAAGGGATGAAGCCTTAGGTTTGTATGTTTATCAATGCCAGCTAAGTAATCAGAGTCCAGTGGCCATGAATATCCATATGCTGAGAAAGAGAAAAAAATGTTTGAACACCTCCTCCCCCCTAAACAAGACTTGGATGAATGAGGGTGAAAGACAATTTGGAGAACAATTAAGGTGATCAAAAGTACATAACCAATGTCTAGGAAAAAAAATTGATGGTAACAAGGCTATGTGATGATCAACTCCTCAGCAATTCAGTGATCCAGGGCAATTCCAATAAACTTTGGGTGGAAAATGTCAACCACACCCAGAGACAGAACTATGGAGATTAAATGCAGATAGAAGCATGCAATTTTTATTTGTAATTTTTTCCCTTTTGTTTTGATATTTCCCTACCAACATGACTAATGGAAATATGCAAAAAAGAATGTACACGTATAACCTAAAAAAAAAAAAGTTAAAAAAGAAAGAGTTGGTGGCTTTTGTTTTTAGAAAGAGAAAATATATTTGTAAAATGGAAATTTCCAGAAATCAAGACCAAAGAAGCCAATGATTTAATACAATTCAATAATTATGTATCAAAGATCAGCAAAAACAAAACAAACAACAACAACAACAAAACTTGGCATAGTAGAAAGAAAGATAGACTCAGAGTAAGAAGAGCTCCAGATTCAAATCCTGTCTTTGGGCTTATAGTCTCTGTGATCAAAGCACATTACTCATTACCTCTGAAGCTCACTTTTTTCATCTGTAAATGATAATAATAATAGTACCTACTTCACAGTAATACTAAGGGGCTTATTAAGTCTCAACTAAAATCCCATCTTTTACTAGAAACCTTCCTCAATTCCTTTTAATACTGGTACCTTCCGTCTAGTAATTATTTCTTATTTATCCTTATATAGCTTACTTTTAATATTTTTTTGTATACCTATTTAATGGTGAGCTCCTTGTGGTAAGCAAGTATTTTTTACATCTTTTTGCATCCCTAACACTTAGTCCAGTGCCTGGCACATAGTAAGTGCTTAATAAATGTTTATTGATTAAAATGAAATAATGTATGTGAAAAGTTTGGCAAACTTTAAAGTGCTATGTAAATGTAGGTTTCTATAGTTATATGCAAGCTATTTCTTTCTTTTATTCCATTATTCTTCTCTCCTTTTGTTCCCTCTTAAAAAAAAAAAGAAACTTAAATACATGTTTAACTGGTGTTCTTTGACCTGATAGCTTTCTTAATCCTGCCTTCCATATGTACTGCTCTTTAAAATGTTCCTTTTAATGGTTTCTTTTATTTTCACATGATTCATGCTTTCTGAGGTATCTCTTCTTTTCTTTACAGTTTCCAAAGCACTTCTACATACATTATCTCATGTAAGTTTCACAACCCCATGATATGGACAAGCCTGGCATTTATTTTTTCCATTTTATAGACAGTGAAAGTAGAATTTGGGGGGGGGGCTTAAATCATGCCCAAGGACAAAGGCAAAGAGCAAAGAAAGTATCAGGAGTAATATGGTGTAATTTGTAGTGTGTCCAGTTAGAAATCAGAAGACCTGGCTTCTAGACTTAGGGTTGCCTTTATCTTAGGGCTGGCAAAGATTTTTTGATTTTGATTTGTTTTGAAAACTGAAATTATGAAGAAATATAAAGCATGACTCATTTCTATTCTTCGCTAGAATTTTTGAAGGGAAAGATACGAACAAAGGGACGGTCAGGATGTCTAAATCAGCAAAGTGAAACCTACCCCTTCCCCCCGAAATGGAGCAGGTTAGAGAGTTGGGGAGCCAGAAGAAGAAGAAAAATTCCAATGGGGCAAAGTCTCATTCAGCATGAGTTAGATTCATCCTTCCTTACTCTTTTTTTTTTCACTTTCACCCTTAATCTTTAGGCACTAAGAAGTGCTGTTTGTGAATTGTCAACAATTGTGGGACTGAAAGTCAATGGTGGAGGAATGACCCTTGGTCAGTTGTAGTAACTGACTTTGTTGATGGTTTCAGAAAATGGTTTTTTTCTGTGTCAACAGTTTTTTTTTTTTTTTTTTTGACTCTCTAGCACCTGTGAGTTTTCTATAGGAAATTCCCATTGACAGGGACCTTATCATAAAGACAGGTCTACACAATCATATCCATCTCCAAGCTTGGGGTGGGGAGGGGGGAGAAGGAGTAGGCTCTTATCTCTTGACACATCTTCCTATATAATGCTGATTCAGTTCAAAAGTGGCCATCTAATGTTAGAGCTGGTAATGACTTTAGAGATCATCTGTTCCAACTCCCTCATTTTATAGATTAAAGAAAGAGGGAATTGATTTTCTAAAACCAAAGCTGATAAGTGTTAAAGGTAGGTTGAGAATCAGGGTCCTTGAAGTCTTATAATTCATGCTCATTCCACTTTGCTTGAGAAATAATAATACATTCAAGTCAGAATAGGACTACAGGTTTCCTATGTTTCTATAAAATCTATCCTCTAAATATACTGAGCTCACTGTGATGAAAAGTATTTCACTGTAAACAAAAAGATATTCCAAGATCTTAATATTGTTGGTGACCCTTTCTTCTTATTAAATTTGAATCCTAGATATAAAATAAAAATGGAGTAAGGGCTAGATGGCAGTTGTGAGATGGGTCTAGTGCTTAGAATCATATAGAAAATATGATGCTTTGATTGCTCTGGAGATTGTTTTTTTGGTCTGAAATTTGATGACTATTCTTGACTGCCAACTTCTCAAATAGATTTTGTTTCTTGTGATTCAGTTGGACCATATTTCATTGTCCAGAGGGCTTCTCACTTAGGAGAAGTCAGTTGGTGACAACGTTCAGCTTTGTTTTGCTAATTTCAATTTATGGCCAAGTCCACTAAGGACTTATTTGGTGTCTGTTGGCATCTTACCTCATTTTCCCTTGAGCCAGGAGTAGTTTTATGGATAGCTAGAATAGTACATAGATATTAATGTGTTACTTTAGGAAAATACAAGCACCCCTTATCCTATCCCTGCTGTATTATCATTTTCAAATAACCTGCCAGAGATTCATCCTTATTTTTTTTTTCATTTTTTTTTTTTTTTTGCTGAGGCAATTGGGGTTAAGTGACTTGCCCAGGGTCACACAGCTGTTACGTGTCTGAGACCAGATTTGAACTCGGGTCCTCCTGACTTCAGGGCTGGTGCTCTATCCACTGCGCCACCTAGCTGCCCCTGACTCATCCTTATTTTTAAAACTCTAATCTCTATTGAAAATACAAACATTTGGAAAATTCATCCTTCAAAATTCTATATATGTCATTGTATTTTAAATTAAGCTGTATATTCTAAATTAAATTTAAAATTAAACTTTATATTCTATTATTTTAAATTATATTTAAATAAATATTTTAAATTTATGTTCATACATATATAAATTAAATTTATATTTTAAATTATCAGTTAATGCTTGAATCTACTTCTTCAGTAATCTCTTCAGATTGAAGGAATCTGTTCCATAAATTGAGACTTTGTACTCTTCTAATTCATTCTATATTTAGTCTTCATTGTTATCTACATACATTTCTTTTTTTTCTTTTTTTTTTTTTTTTGCTTTTTTGCTGAAGCAATTGAGGTTAAGTGATTTGTCCAGGGTCACACAGCTAGGGAATGTTAAGTGTCTGAGATCAGATTTGAACTCAGGTCCTCCTGACTTCAGGGCTGGTGGTCTATCCACTGTGCCTCCTAGCTGCCCCTACATATATTTCTCATAGACAATAAGACATAACAATAAGAAAAGAAAAGACTGTAAGTTCCTTGAGGAGAAGGACTACATCTTTACATTTTTTTTTGATTTTTAATAATAGCTTTTAATTTCCAAAATACACGCAAATGCAGTTTTCAGCATTCACCCTTGCAAAACCCTGTGTTCCAAGTTTTCTCCTTACCACTTCCTTCACCTACCTCCCCTAGACAGCAAGAAATCCAATATATGCTAAACATGTGCAATTCTTCTATATGTTTTTAAAGAACTACATCAAATAAGATAAATCTCAGAGAAAACTGCGTCATACATATTCTCTCTCTCTCTCTCTCTCTCTCTCTCTTTCTCTCTCTTTTTTTGCTGAGGCAATTGGGGTTAAGTGACTTGCCCAGGGTCACACAGCTAGGACGTGTTAAGTGTCTGAGGTCACATTTGAACTCAGGTCTTTCTGACTTCAGGGCTGGTGTTCTATCCAATGAGCCACCTAACTGCCCCACACATTCTCAACATATGTTTGTTGCAATGAACAAAAATGAATGTAGCAAAGAGTAGAAATCAACTCTGATATTTACTATCTCTATGACTTTGGGCAAATCTCATCTTTTTGAGTTTAGTCTCTCTCTCTCTCTCTCTCTCTCTCTCTCTCTCTCTCTCTCTCTCTCTCTCTCTCTCTCT
>JAJPUD010005754.1:63952-80522 GCA_023553655.1 Myrmecobius fasciatus
TCTCTCTCTCTCTCTCTCTCTCTCTCTCTCTCTCTCTCTCTCTCTCTTTAAAGTTTTTCTTCTTATAAAATGTAAATTGGGGCAGCTAGGTGGAGCAGTGGATAGAGCACCAGCCCTGAAGTCAGGAGGACCTGAGTTCAAATCTGGTCTCAGACACCTAACATTCCCTAGCTGTGTGACTCTGGGCAAGTCACTTAACCTCAATTGCCTCAGCAAAAAGCAATAAATAAAATAAAATAAAATGTAAATAATAATACCTATACTATCCAACTCTAAAGGTTGAAGTTGGTGTGAGGAAGCACTTGATAAGTCTTCTAAAGTTGTAAGGAAAGCACTTCATATAATTCCAATTACTATATAAAAGGGAAATGTTAACTATGTTGAATAAATATATGCTTTAGTGTGAGTAAAGATAATGGGTTGATCCATAACATAAAAGAGATCATCAAAGATATAGCTAATAAGAAAAGAAGATTAGGTTATTATGAAGCAAGAATAAAGAATAACAAAAGAAAACAGTCCATTTCCTCCACTGTCGGTCATGTAATTTCAAGTGATATAGAGACAGATTGCCTTGCATGATGGGACATGGTCAAGAGTCACCAAAATGAGAAGGTATGGATAGGACACTGTTTGGACTATCAGGGAGAATACTGTCTCCTTATTCTGTTCCCTCAATGTTTGAGTGAGCTCCCAGATCCAGTGAAGTGTCAGAATTTAGATCTTTGCTAGATTCCAAAAGGAGGAATGAGGAGAGAATATTAAGCCATAATGAGACTAACAGCGACAGGGGAAAGGAGACTCAAAAGAGAGTAAATGACAGAGAGTGTGAGGAAACTGAAGATCAAATATTTACTTTATGATTTTCTTCTGAGCTGGTCCTTCCTATGCTTTCAGAAGTTTTAGGATGCTTAAATGGGCACCATTTCTTTTAAATAGACAATTTCCAATTTTGGGGGATTGATTTTGTTTCAAATACATTACAATGCTACAGACTTTATTGAAGAAACATAAAAATATCTATTTTAGTTGTCCCCAAATCATTTGGGATCCAATAAAATGCCCTCTTTGAAGTTAAAGACCATTTGGTTTTTGTCTCTGGACCATAGTGCTTAGCATGGTGTTTTTCACAGAGGAGACATTTAATGTTTTTAAATTAAATTGAAGTGAATTCCTATCTTCAGAAACTGTATTTGGAAGGCTGCAGATTCTCTTGTGATAGGCTCCATATTGTCCTGAGCATCGATGCTCATTAAGAGTAAATCTTTTACTCCCAGAGAAGCTCTTGTCCCTCTTTGGGGGGTCTCTATTCTGCCACATGGATCCTGGAAAGCTATTATCTATCTTTCAGATCAGTGAATAGAATGCCTTTATGCAGTAGTGGAATATCCCTGATATGCTGCAATTTCAATCTACATTTTGAGGTGATAGGGACCTTAGAGATCAAGTCCAACTCTCTCATTTTATATAAGAGAAAGGAAGGAAATATACATTTAATGAGTGCCTACTACGTGCCAGGACACTGCGCTAAGTACTTTCTTATAACTCCATGAGGTAGAGGTACTATTATTATCTCCATTTTATTATCTCTGTTTTAAAGTTGAAACTGAGGCAAACAGAGATTAAGTGACTTGTCCAGGATCACACAGCTAAGTATCTGAGACTGGATTTGAACTGGGATCTTTCTGACTTCAAGATCAGAATTTTATTCACCAAACCTCCTAACTGCCTCCTAGAGCAAGAAGCAAAAGAGATCCAAAGAGATAGGCATCTTCTTGAAAAAGTGCACAGTTAATAAAGGCAGAGTTGAGATTTGAACTCAAGTCCTATGATTTTGAATCCAGAATTCTTTCCATTGCACTATAATGCGAGGACAAGGAAGCATAGACACTTGTTTTTTCTTAGCCCAGTCTCCTCATTTATAAATCAGAGATAATAACATTTGTTCATTCTGTCTCAGGATGTCATAGTTACTAAAATTGGAAGGGCCTCTCTGAGAATCTGGTCCAACATTTCCCTTCTAATATTGAGGAAATTAAGATTCATTGGTATAAGGAACTTATACCAATTCACTGGTATAAGGAAACCTCCCTGTCCACTATAGATCAGCACCTGCTCTGCAATTGAGTCTTAGACAATTATCTGGGGCCAGTCATGGGCTTGATGACCTGCCTTGGTCCTTCAGAACAAGTACAATATTCTCTATTCCCATTTTTAAAAGTATTTTTATCCCCACTAAAAAAAATCTAAGCAATGATAAATGGCTATGTGAAAGTGATCTACTCATGTATTACTGTGATTATCTGTATTATGGTTATGTCTCTATTTCTGCTTCTACTTCTCTAAAAGTAGAGTGATATCATAGTGAATTCTCCCTCCCCCAGCCTCCAAAAGACTGCTTTGACTCAATTTCCCTGAAGGTGCTGAAGGGCAGAGAATTCCTTGTAGGAGGGAATAAAAATAAACATTACCCATCACTTTAAAGTTGTGCTTTGTCAACATTATTTCAAATGATCCCTGGAACACCTCGTGAAGTAGATATAAGTAGTATTACTATTACAATATTTCCAGATGAGGAGAATGAAATTCTGAGGTGGTGAAAGACATACTAATAGTCACATAGCTATTAGGCAAAATCTTATTGATTTTAGGTCCAGTATTTTAGTCACTGTTTCTTTTTATCCTTAGCTCATGGATAGAACGACTCAAAATGTACAGAAGCAAAAGCAGAAGGCCAGGAATGTCTACTCTGTTGTTTTCCCAGTTCTAGAGATTTCAAAGTCTAGAGATCTTAAGAGATCCTGAATATTAAATGGATCAATCTGGTAAATAATGAAATCCAAAATTTGGAAAATTCCAGCGTAGCCTTATGGCCATCTCTTTTTAAGTTTGGTATCTCTTTTTCTAACTTCTAAGAGAGGCTCCACAACACTCTGAACTCTGATGATTTCAGAAATTACTTTTCATATCAATTAAAGGAGTAGCTAGTTCAAGTTCAAAGGAAGAATATGAAGACAAAAATGAAAAAAAAAGTTTCCTTAATTGAAGGAGCTTAAGGAACATGGATTAGACTGAAAAGTTACTAGCCTAAACTTAATAATGTATGAGAGGAAAAGGGAAATGCTACTTTAAAGCTTACACCCCCCCTCCCCAAACCATATAACTTATACTTATATAGTGCTTTCAAATTCACAAAGAACTTTCATATATTTTCTGAAATGACCTTCAAAACAATCTCCTGAGGCAGGTGTTTTTATTATTTTTCCTTTGCATATGAGAAAACTGAGATTCAATCAACAAACAAGTATTTATTAAGCACTTATTATTTGCTGGCATGCTATGTTAAATTTTGGATATAAAATACAAAGAAACAATCTCTACTTGCAGTGACCTTACATTCAAATGGGGGGGGGGGGCCTAACAAGTACATATAAAATCTATAAAGCATTACTATAAAGTTAACAAATACAAATGTATATAAAGTCGTTAAATACAAGAGAGTTTGGGAAGGGGAAGGTTTAGATGAAAGGATAAAAAAAGGATTTATGCAGAAGATGGCACCTGAGCTACATCTTAAAGGTAGAGAAGAAACCCAGGAGGTGGAGGTAAGGAGAGAATGTATTACAGGTATAGGGGAAAGGCAAGGGGATGAGAGATGGATGGAATGATATGTGTGAGAAACAGAAAATGCCAATTTAGCAGGATCATAGTGTGTGGGGCTGGAATGACAGATTGACAGATTAGGGTTAAGATGCAGGGCTTTAAAAGTTAAACAGAGGCATTTATATCTGATCCTGGAGGCAATAGGAGGCCATCAGAATTGATTAATTAGGGGAGTCACATGGTTGGATTTATGCTCAAACACAAAATTATTTGGTAGCAGTGTATAGGATATTCCAGAGTGGGGAGAGACTTGAAGCAAGAAAAGTCAGGAAGCTGTTGCAGTAATCTAGGCAAGAGGCAATAAGGGATTGAACTAAGATGGTGGTTGTGTGAATGGAACAAAAATTGGTCAAGTGATACTGGAGGTAGAGAGGTGGGATGAGAGAAAGGGGTCTGGAAGAATACAGATATAAAGACCTTGAGAAACTGGAAAGATGATGGTCCCTTCAACAGATATAGTGATAATTGGAAGAGGGGAAGTTTTAAGTGGAAAGAAGAGTTCAGTATTAGACATGCTAAGTTTAAGATGTACTGGGGACATCGTTTGGCAGGTGCAAAAGGCAACCACCAATGAAAGAGATGGGCTGCATGTGAAGATATGAGAGTCCTCTGCATAAAACTGTGAAGTGAGTCACACAGCTTACAAGTATCAGAGGCAATACCTGACTATATATATCTCTATATATGTATATGTTTATCACAAAGACGAAATCACAGATCTTCCCCATACATATATAGTCAAACAAATATATTTAAGTGTATACATATATACAGCACACACATAGTTCTTTATCAACATTTAGGGCAAACATGGCACTGTTAGTAATTATCTTTTGGTTGTTGAAGACAAAAGCCAGCGGTGATTCATTTCATCTTTAATTCCTGAACTCTGGAGGCTCAAACAAACACCAGTAGGTTAAGGCTACTTTGATACACCCAGCTGTAGATATCCAGTGTCAATCACAAGATTCTTTCTGACACTAAAATTCTTCCCTCTTTTCAGTTTTCCAATGTAACAAAAAGAGAAGAAATTGAGGGAGGGGGAATAACGGGAAATGGTAAGGGCAACATATCATACAATTAGGGAATCTCTCGGAAGAGACACTTTCAGAGGAGAGATTGGCAAAAGGAAGGATGCATAAACTTTCCCTTTAATATTCCTGAGCTGCCTCGGTGAAGCTGTGCTACTTGACCTTGTGAAATTTCTTTTTCTTTTAAATAATTTTCAAAGGATTATCAAGGGGTATTAGGGTTTTATGGAAGCATCAGTAGCCTCAAATCCAAGTGACCTGGATTCCTGTCCTGGCTTGGTCCCTAATTTACTCTGTTAGGAAGAAGCCATTTGATTGTAATAGATTTTGTTCACTTAACCTTAATCTAGAAGTAAGGACAATGATGATCAGTGAGCAAGCTAATGCATATAAAGTGCTTTGAGCTCTCTCCAAGAAAATCTTAGGCAGAGCCGTAGCATTTTACCTTGTTTTGTTTTTTACGTAGCTTAGACAATTTTGGTATTAGCTTATTATAACCAGTTGGAATTTACTGATGAAGATTTTCATCTCTTTTGATAAAAACGTTCCTTGGTGACATCGCATCTATCTAGGAACATTGCTTTCAGAACCGGTAACACAGTGAAATATTCCTATTATTGTAGTTCATGATGAGGATAATAGGTTGAGATCGGTACATGGATAACAGCTCTGGACTGGATTATAATGAACAAATGGGGTGTTTGGAGGATGGTTCAAACTTTTAAAAGTAGAAGAGAATTATTACAACCTCTCACAATGCATTCCTTGGTATTTCTATAAGAGGAAGAATTTGGGAAGAAATAAAATCTTGATCGGAGCCATGAGGCGTTCCCAAGTTTTCATTGTTTATATTATCTCTTGTTCCTTCCCCTCAATTTAGGGAAGAGGTATGATGTAGAAAGTCTAGGAATGATGACCCAGTACCTTCCCCTGTCCGAAATAAAACTTAAGTGTTATTCAAGCAAACATTAAGATCAGAGATTCAGTTCTATTCTTGTTCCCCTTCCTCATTTTATATAGAAAAACAATTTGTAGCTCTGAAGGATAGAATGTCTTGTCTAAGACCACACAGGTAAGTAAATGTCATAACTGGGATTTAAACTGAACAAGGCAACTCAAAGACTTTTTTTTTTCCACAATAAAACTTTTTAGAATTCTATTTTGAGTCAGAGGACTGATTTGAATCCTATTTAGTCACTGATTAGCTTTGTACAGCACATTTAACCTTGGACCCTCAGTTTCCAAATCTATAAAATGGGTCTAGTTCAACCTCCCACTTGTAAAGGTCAAGTGAGATAATGTAACGGAAAATGTCTTGTGACCCCAGAGGCATTCTCAACTTAGGCTGTTTCTGAGAGCTAGCTAGAGGCAAAAAATGAAATCTCTTTTTAGCACCAAGAAGGAACACTTCCTGCCTCTGATTGTTTCTCTGATCCTTCTGAGACACCGAGACAGCTTTGCATTTTAATCAAGTTTCCCATTCCTCCCTCCTGCCTCCGTCAGGTCCTCTCAAACCCTCTACCCCAAAATGGATCAAGTTCCCCAGGGCTCCCAAGGGGTTGAGGAGAGAGCAGCTTTTGTAGCTAGTGATGGGGTTAGCGGATAGCTCAAGCTGTCATTACAAGATCCCTCAGATATAGTAGAACAATCACAGCAAGGCTTCAGTTCCACTTGAGGTTTTCTGATTGTAAAACCAGCCATTTTTCAATTTAAATAATTTAAAGATTCCAGCTTCTCCCTCTGCCACGGCTCATTTAGCTCCTTATTAGTTAACTGCTTCTTGAGTTCAAGAGGTGTAAGGGAAGAGGGCAGCCTTTCTTTCCTCTGATATGTAGCAGCAGGTAGTAGAGCATAAGTAAAAATAAAATGAATCTATCTGATGAGGAGAGAGATGAGAAATCCATCAAAATAATCACAATTGATTTTTAAAAGATAATTAAAGGCAAGTGCTTCACATCATGGCATCATCCATTGCTAGGGGAGCTGCCTGAGATGCCAAGAGGGGAGAGGGAGGGGAAAGACAGAAGCGACTAAGTCCCTAGAAAACTGGGTAAGGGCTACGGAACTTGACAGCTCTCATCTCTGCTTGGGAAATGCCCAGTTCCCATCCCAGCCTCGCTCCTCCCAGATCCTGGAACCCAGATCTGGCCCTCACTGTTTCTTCTCCAATGGGCTCTGTGGAGAAATAAAAAGGTATCATGGCATCTTGAAAGAACAAGCTTGGGACCAGTTCTGAGATCTGTATATATCAACCAACTTCAAGAAGCTGTGGAAGGAAACAATCATTTTCTTCCTCTTCCACTGACCTTACCTCTTTTATCGTGGTCTTTAATATTTGAGGTCTTCCCTTTCCTTCACCTCTCTGGGGTTACAAACTAGCCATCTAGAGTGATGATGCAGGGATGGGAAATATGGGACTCTCAGCACACTTTAATGTGACTGGTTTTTTTCCCTTTTTAACTCTTCTAAATGATAAATAGTGCAAGAAGAGGAGCCTTTGTCAGGACTGAGAAAGGTAGTAATTTTTCTTATATTTCTTTGTTTCCCCCACACTGTTACATACAGTGTTAGGTGCTCTAGGGCCACTCAAACATATGCAGAATGATTCCCTCTTTACCTCTATCTCTTAGGTTCCTTAGTTTTGCCAAACTGCAACTTCCATGAAATCTTCTATATGACATGCTCTTGAATCTCTTAGTTGCCCCCTCCTCAAAAAATCTATTTATTTTGGATATTCTTTTATGAGTACATATTTTTCCCCATATAGAATGCAAGTTCCTTGATGGCAGGAACTTTCATTTTTTTTCCCTTTGCTTTCCTAATGACTAGAACAGTGACTGGCACATGGTAGGTATGGAATACATACATGATAGATGGATTGTTTAATTTCAGAAAGAGAAAGACAGACAGACAGAGAGACAGAGACAGACAGACAGACACACACAGAAATGGTTCAAAACTATTCCCTTTTCTACCTGTCTGGGTAGGGGATATGACTGTGGGTGAGCTGTCTTTGTCTGAGTTTTCATAAGCCTTCCAGGGTTTCTGCCAATCCTTAGGACATTTCACTCTCTAATTATATATGAGAGGTCTAAGAAATTTCATAATTACGGATTCTCTATGGCAACCTCTATAGGGTGGGAAGGCACAAAGCCTGGGGAATGTTTTTTCAAAATCATATTGAAAACATTTTGCTATGAGGGAGAAGTTAAAGAACTAGACCTGCCCATATCAACTGCCCATTTTCTTTCTCTACTCCAGGTAATATGTTCAACTCATGTGAAAGAAAAGGAGTTCTCTGAAAAAAAAATAGAGCTTAGGAAAGGTGAAAGCATGAGTACCACTCAGAGAAAAGACTTATGGCAGTGGTGGAATAAAAAGTTAAGAATAAGTGATGAACCTGATGGATTTCCTCTAGTTTAAGTTTGGCAAGATTTTTAATAGACATTTTGGGAAAATGTCAAGAAGCATAGCAAACTGACTAAATGAGGCCTTGGGCCTTAAGTTGTCACAGAAGGAAATGATCCACCCATCCAAAATGAAAATTGAATAATTAAACAAGAACCACACAGATAAGGATGTAATAGATCTGAGGGAAATGAAGAAAAGTGGTAATAGTGGATTTTTTTTTTAATGGTGCCTGGATCATGGGCTTCTGGGAAAAATGATGGGTCTAACCACTGGAATACTAGAGTAGACTTCAAGAAAATTGGAAGATCTGTCAGGGTTCTAAAGGAATATTCATTTCAATTTAGTTAAGGCAACAATCTTTAATTAAGCACCTACCATGTCCTACTATACAGTATGGCACCTGCGTGTTCTTAACATCTGGACTGATAAAAAGCTCTCTAGGCTTCCTTAGATGAAAACATTAGGATCTAACTTTTGACATCCAGGGGGTAAATGTCTGGAGAACATCATCATGCAAGTTAGCATCAAAACAGAAAACTCTAATTCATTGTCTTTTATTACATGGAAAAATTCCTGCCTCCCCAAGTTCCTCCAGAGATTAAATTGGGGGGGGGTGTTTTATTTTTTAACCCCTTGCATTCTTTAATTTCTTTCCTTCTAAAAATTAAATTTGGAAGACCATTTTGTTTTTATGCGAAAATTACACCACAAAATAACACTCAATGATGAATCGGGATTGCCCCCAAATATCCTCTATTGATTACAGCTGAGCCCCTAGATATCAACAGTGTGTCCAAGTAAAGAGCTTTAATTTTCTTCTACATTTTATCCATAATACTGTTCCCTTCCTTCCTGCCCTGCATCTAGCAAGAGCAGCAGTGATATGCATTCTTACTTTAAAAAGTGATTTGTGTATAATATCAAGTATGCGTTTAAGAATTTGAACTTGAGTCTTATAAGTTTGGTTTTTTTTTGGGAGGGGGAAGGCTGCATTTAAAAAGTAAACTTTTCTTTTAAGTGGTAAAATAATAAATGAAAAACAATAGATACTTGACTGTACGCAGAAAACAAAGACCAGAGGTATAAGACTGAAGTATGAAAGCATGTTCGGAGACATAGCATCGTCATCGAATCTCTCTGAATTAGTGGAGAGATCACATAGAGATTCAAATAGCATTCAAAAAAACGAAATTAAACAAGATATCATATCAATACCTTCCTTGGGAATTAGATGTATTTTACATTTTTAATTTGAAAAAAGATAATTTTTTATTATCCTCCAAAATATGATGGAGAAAATATTAACATTTTACTACACCGATACAGAATTAAAATTTCTGGCAGATAACATCAGCATAAAGGTTGGCTACTGAAATGGTTTTCTAAGAACATGGAGTAGTTAAAAACACAGGGCACTAATTATTTCAATGTGCTTTTAATTTTTTTTTCAAAATATGACTATCTTCTAGTTAAGGAACAAGAGAGAAGCGAATGCAAAAATATTCTAACAGGCATTCTGTTTCCTGTACAGCCTTTAAAATTATGACATGTTTACCAGAAAAAATGTATTACTCATTGACAGGGTGACAAAAGCAATGTTAACCTTCTTGAAATTTAATGGGCACGGGAAGCATGGGAAATAAAATCGGTACTGCATATAGAATCACATTAAGGTTGTATACAGGAGAAAAGAGATTTTCAAAAACACATTAGGATTTGGGAAAAGAAAGGATCCTTTAGAAGATATAGCTACACAGACATTAAAAAAAAAAAAAAAAAAGAGAGAGAAACACCTTAACGGCAATCCACCATGCTGAGTCTTCCAAAGACAATGCTTTTTCAAAGAAAGCACAACATGGGTACAATTGCATCGATTATGGGTGCCCTGCAGGTATCTCAATTTCGTGTCCAACCACAATGGCTTCTTGATTCCATATTCCTTTAAATATATTTTTCTCCCCATTAGTTTCTTCTGTGTCAAGTTAGTGGTATAACCTTAATGAAAAGACATTTCGATTTCTACAATATTAGAGCATTCCTACTGAACTTTAATCAAAACAACTACTCCAAGTGGATGTTTACTTTTGAAAAATGAAACAACTGAAAATATTCTCTTTATTCTACTATATAATTTTGGTTACATTTCATATTAAATTTTCTGTTACAGAACTATTGATTCATATATATACATATATATGTGTATATATATATATATATATAACTTCTGTTAAATTTCTTTTAATCCCTATGGCTTTATTTTTGAACCTGCTTACTGCTCAGTCATGTTTGTATTGAGGTAGAAAATATCAGCAAGTCTCATTAACCTCTTAGGCTTAGATGACTTTAAAATGTTCCATTAAAACTCTCCTCCAGCCTTTCAGTGTTATTTTACTTGAGAAAATGCTAGTTTAAGGCATATTAAAAAAAAAAAAAACAACAAAGGTCAAAAGTCATAACGGATAATAGCTAATGGTTTTGATAATGCTAATTACATACTGCTAGAGAATAAAGGTAGAAAGGGAAATACGAATACCAAAGAAAGATAAACATCCCAATGCTGGAGTAAAAAAAAAATAATAAGGGGAAAAAACTTTAAATGTCTTTGTACTTCACTGTCATAATTCGGAGACATAATGAAGCCTGAATTAAAAATGTCAGTTTCTGTGAGTGTTGATAACTTGGTTCTTTGTTGGGCAAGTCAAAATGTGTCTGTTTGATAGGTAAAAATGACAGATTGAAAATGGGAGAAGCTGAGTCTAAAAAAAGAAACACACACACACACACACACACACACACACACACACACACACACACGACTTAAAAAAAAAGTAGGCCCATAATGTGGTACTTTAAGGAGAGGACCTGTAGGGTAGGAGGCAGTATCTTTAGGATGTAACCATGCAGCACTAAAAGGCAGTGTCCATGACCAATCACAGTGATTTCTCTGGCTGCTGGGGCTCTTGCATCTCTCTCTTTACACTAGACTGGAAACCCTTTGTACTAATTGCCAGACTGTACCAGATTTTCTGGTTCAGTTCAATCCTATAATTGACTGACAATGATGGGCAAGGAAGGGGAAAAATCCAGGCTCAGCACTGCAAGCAGAGGGTCAGAAATGGTTTCGCAGGGAGCCCATCATTGCCTGGCACCAACGGCAGGGTTAAGAAAGCATCCTCAGCACTTTATTCTCATTGCCAGGTTAAAAGGGAGTGGGGAAAAAAGCGAGTCTCCCAGATACCCTCTGGTGCTGGGGGCTGCTCTGATCTTGCTCACAAACTCCTAGCCTGCATCGGCCTGAAATAAAAGGAGAGAGGAAATCTCTTCCACTGGAGTTTTTTTTTGTTTTTTTTTTCCCCCCGGCTGTTTGGTATTTCTCAAGTTACAGGATTATTGTATTTTTTTTTTCTTTTTTGAAAAAGAGGGTTCTAATTTAGTTCTACACAATTAAAACAGGGCAGGCTTAGAAAGCTAAATACTCTCAGAGTTTTTGTCCAGTTCAGGAATCTCGAGAGAGAGTGCTGCTATTTTAATGAGGAAACCAAGAATTGAAAAGCGTCAAAGTGCCGGACATGACCAACAGAAGCTAGGAAAGCTAGGCTGGACCCTAGACTCTAAGTCAAATATTCAAAAACCTATTACCGTTGCTAATTTCCACATCCTGGTTCCCTGTGACAGGGGGACTCAAGGACAGTTCTTACAGTGCAGAAAATGGTTTACTTTTTCCCATTAATTAAAAAATAAAACAGACTGACAAGTTCCTAGGAAGCCACAGTGGATGCCAAAAAAGAAAAAAAAAGAAAGAAAAAAAAGAAAAAGAAAGAAAATAAAAAGACTGCTCCCAGTTTTAGATTAGAAAAAGGCAGCTCTGCTGCCTGCCTGGTCATTTGTTACTTACTTTGAATTGTTCTCCTCCCACTTTATTTCAAACTAACAGCAACCTCAACAGAACATACAGCCAACATTAAAACACAGTTGCCCAAATCCCCAGAAGAATGGGGGAGAAGAGTCTCCTTCTTACGGCCAGACAGAGGAGAGCCTGGTAGCAACCTTAAAAAGTCAATCGATTAGAAACGTGGTCATAAGGCTCAGGCCATTTTTTAGGCACCTACAAGCTAGATGCCCAAGCACATCCAACATTTGCATCCTCAAGCCTCTCCTAGGGCACCTGTCCCAGAAGTCACTTCAGCTTTTAGTAAGAAGTCAGTGACTCACTGGGACGGGAAAGGGACCTTTCATTCATCCCAAGGAGGATCCCTTTTTTCGCTGCAACCTGTCCCACTATCTGGTTTTCCATTAAAAATGAAGAAAAGAAAGAAAGGAAAAAAAAAGTTACCAATAAGTTCCATCCTGCAAAGTTTCAGAGTTAGGCCAACCAACTGGCATCTCAAACTCTAAGGCAGCCGAGAAGTTGAGCGAATGCTTACCTTTCCAACCCCTGAACAGAGCTGTCTTTTATGGGACCTAGGCCAGCTGACAAGTCCCAGGACTTTCCCCCACAGAGGACCAGTACAGGTGAAATGATAATAGGTGAGCAACACCTGAGAAGAGGGACAAGATGACTGGAAGAAAGGAGAAGGCAAATCAGTAAAATGTCTTCCCACAGCCCCAGTCAGCCCTTGTGCGTGCACCGGGAGTTACCAACGCACAGACTCTAGACTTTTGTCCAAAGCTGTGGTTCTTCCCCCCCTGCCCCCCCTTTTTTAGTGAAGCTAGATTAGTTCATACAAAACTCAACAATACAGCACTGAAACCCATTGTTGATATTCAACATTTTTCACATAGCGGAACAGAATAGACAATACGGTATCTAGGAAACCATGGGCTGGATTACAAACTGATGATATCTCATCCTTCTGGAGGCCTGTAATCCTTTTTATTACCTACCACAGCAAAAAAAAAATCAACAGGGGGAAAAAAACCTCTCTGGATACATCAATAACATTACCATTCTGAAGAAAATAGGATAAATTCAAACCAAATCTTGTCTTCGGGGCTATTTCTCAATAATGCCATTTGCCTTTTATGTGGCCCAGTGATTATTAAGCCCACACACTCTTCCCTAACTCTCTTGCCAGTTTACATATGATTTTTTTTATTATATTATATTAGGACCTTGAAAAAGAAACTTCTTCAATAGGGCTCGTCATCAATTCCTATTTCCAAGGTTTAAAAATCCTTGGCAAGTGTTTGGTTTCCTCACTCAAGGAAAGGGACTGGGACAAAAAGCCTAGCCCAGTTCTTTTATTCGCTCAGAATGAATACGTTGCTGTGGTATTGGTAAATCAGGTCAATCTATTTCCTATAGTTGATCACTTTTTCACCATTCACCTGTAAAGAGCCAACCAAGGCCCCATATTTATTTGTGTTTATCTGCTCTCCAACTTGATGATTATTTCCCAGTTTCTCAGCACCTAATACTAATTTGATGGGCCCCCATTTCCTGATCTAGCCTCATTCTAATGCCCTTCTTCTGGGGGCATTTCCCCTTTTAACCTTTCCCAGACAGCACCAACCTCTTGGCTCAGTTCCTTTCTACAAAATCCACTTCCCATATTTTCCGCCAACCCTGAAATGGTCTAGGTAGCCACGAAGTGATTGTTCCTACCAGTTTCTTTTCATCACTTCTGCAATTGACCAATTGACAACTGATTGATGGTTATCTTTTCACTTCCACAATGAAAGAAATTACCATCACTATGGCTATGTACAGTAAATGCCTCCAGAGTAAATTACAGGATTCTAAAATTCTCCTTAGCTCACTTAGTAAAACATCAACACAAAAAGTTTCTTTACTGCCTCCCTTCCTGTACCACAGATTTGGCCTTTCCTGTCAGCTGTAGAAAAAGAACTTGACAGCTTCTTTAAAAAGAGGAACATAAAGGAACTTGAATAAAGGATGGCACTGGGCCGGTCTCAGGCAAGTGGCCATTCTTTGCACTTGGAAAAAAAAAATCAGGCATGTGAGCACTGATAAGCCATACACGAATACTCCAAAGACCATTCCCAGTGACCTTGAGATTTTTCTCTCCCTTCCTCAACTATTCCAGTGTGTTAGCAAAGCAACATGAATTCTGAACTTTAGAAAACTGCCAACTTATTTTTTTTAAGTAGGTGTTATTTTTTATGAAAAAGAAAATTCTTTGAAATTGGAAAACTTCCTTAAGAGCACAGAAAAAAAAAAAAGTCCTGTTTCTCTCAAAGTGTTAAATATTCTCCAAGTATCCCATTCTTCTGGTCTGATGGCATGATGGACAAATGCTTTAAATTCTATACCATAATCTAAACATTCTGTAAATTTGTATTTGACTTTCATAGGAACAAGTTCTGTCAAGGAAGGATATTCACAAATAGTTATTGATCACTATGTAATTGAAGTATTTTTCTATGTGTGAAATAAATGTTACTGTAAAAAACAAGACTGATGCTCTGCTCCTCTCCATCCTAAAACCATATTTTGAGAGCTAAAAACACATTAAAAACAGGCAGAAAATGCATTTTTTCATGATTTCTCATCCGGTGTTTGTATCTCTATTAAAATGTATCCTATTGAATATCAAAAAAAGAAATCTCACTTCTGTTTCATTTGTCTAGAACGATTTGGTCTTGTTTTGAAATCTTTTCCAGTATGGAACCAATTTATTCCTCCTACCCATCCCAATTTTCTTCTTTAGAGTTGACAGAAAGGAAGTTGTCTGCTGGCTGAAGATACCCAATGGAATCTATTCTTCTCTCTGTTGTCTTGGACTTGGGCAAATGAATGTATTTGGGTTCAGTTACTTAATCAATCAGACACTTAATTGACCAAGAATTATCCATTGAGAACCTATCATATGTTTAATGCTGGGCTGGTAACATATTGATTTTTTAAAAGTACAAGATATTATAAATGACCACAATAAATGTACAATATAATTGGAGAGACAATAATAATAACAGTCATTATGTAATGATAAAATGTTGGCAAACTATTATACATATATTTTATTTCATTTGAACCTAGGAATAGACTGAGGGGTTAGAACAAAGCACATAACTTCACATAAGGTAATATATATTCATATATATGAATTATATATCAAGGTATAAATATACAAAGTTATACATATTCATACCTTCATATATAAATTTGGTTTTATATATATATTGCATATATATATATGTATGATGTATGCATTTAGGATACACACACACATATCTGTGTGTCTCTTCCATTTCAGATGAGGAAAATAGGGAGAGTAAATGATTTGCCCATGACCTTATAGCTAATCAGTATCAGAAACTTGAAATCAGGTCTCCATGCCTCCAAGTCAAATACACTGTACCATATCAACTCACAAAAAAGAGGTGTAAATTCATGAGACAATTAGCAAAGAAGATAATATCTACACTGTCTATCAACGCTATATGCACACTCCGGTACAGATATATGTATGTGTATGTATGTATCTGTGTGTATATGTGCATGTGTGTGTGGATACACATATCAGCTGATATGATGATAATTCTGGATTTCAGATTTAATAGGGATTTAGCACATGTGCAGACTCCCATCATGGAGAACCTGGGAAGCTTACTCCGGGAGAATTTTGAATATGTGTAAGAGAAATCTCAAAGAGATAGTGTGAAATGGGGGAATAGTTTCCAAGCAGTTCTGGCTGGCTAACCATAGTATTGGAGGGGCTGTTGAGTCTTCAAAAGGCTTGGGTCAGCTGGACTTCCCTCTTTGCTCCATTATCATCCAGAGTAGTTGAGGGACTCTTATCTCCTGCTGCCTGGTGAGAAACTATACCATAAGAAGAAAGGCTTAGACCTTCTTCTTTATTCTGAGGCCATATGGTCAAGAAGAAACAGGCTTTGATAATTGGCTTCCCTGTTTCTTCTTTTCTATTCTAGATAGAAGGAGTAGAGTCTTCTAGACTTTGGGAGTTTCAAAAAGTTAAGAGAATAAGCCACAGACATCTAAGGATCTGGAAGCCAGACTAGAACTGAGTGAAGAATAATTTTCAGGAGCAACTTTCTGGACCCTTATCAGCAAAAGCTGAAAGGATTATTCATTCATTCAGGTGATGACTCATTTATTAGTGATGATGCCTTTGGGTGTGAATTTGGTGGGTGCAATGCTTTGTATGAATTGATCTAAGCTGGAGTCTCCTCTTCCAGAGGACAAGGTGATGAAGAGGAGAACATACTCTGGACTTATTGGGGGGAAATGTTTGTTCTTGTTACATCTTTGAAGTAAACATCCCTTTGTAATAGCTATTTGGTACTAAGTAGTTAAATAGAAGTAGAGTGCTAGTCACCAGCCTCTAACAAATGTGGGAACACAGTCATTTGGGGCTTGAGTTCCTCCCTCTGTTTCTTCCTTCCTTCCTGCCCTTCCTCCTTTCTTTTCCTCTCTGTTCCATCTTTCTTCTTCCTTTCCTTCCTTCCTTCCTTCCTTCCTTCCTTCCTTCCTTCCTTCCTTC
>JAJPUD010005754.1:80532-91401 GCA_023553655.1 Myrmecobius fasciatus
TTCCTTCCTTCCTTCCTTCCTTCCTTCCTTCCTTCCTTCCTTCCTTCTTTCCTTCCTTCCTTCCTTCCTTCCTTCTTTTCTTCCTTCCTTCCTTTTCCATAGTTCCATCTACAAGCAAAGAAGCCAATAATTCTCTGAACTGATTTAAGAAGGTGTCATGATGGGGAAAGAGAATGATAGAATAGCCATATCAAAAACAGGAATGGAATAGAAGTAGCTTTTCATGGTCTTCACATTGGGAGTAAACTTGAATTATCCTTTCCTTACAATAAACTTTAGCTTTTCTTTAAAATTTCTAAGATTCAGGGTTACAGTGTTGCTCTCACGGAATCAGTGTGCCTAGCTCAAGGGATGCCCTATAAGGTAGCTTGATATTTGTTCCCAGTCAATTTGGATGGCCCAGGTGATTATTTTGAGTAATAATCAGGTGACTAGAGCTTTGCATGTAATGGAAATAAGAAGTATAACTCAATTCAAGAATAATTTATTAAATATCTACTATGTTCCAGATTCATCCTAGGCAGACTAGTCATCAGATGATTAATTCTTTTTCCATGGTAGTTTATGAAATGAAGATAAAGGTATAACATCTCTCAGTCCTATGCTAGACTTTCCTATTTCATCCCTGAAGATAGGTGGTCCATTGGAAGAAAATGAGGAAGAAGACACTGAGAATCATGATTTTCATATGGTCAATAAAAATTAACTAATTCTTAATTCTTTAAATATCAGATGCTTGTCCAAGGACCAATGAGCAGTCATATTACTGGAGGAAGCAAATTATGAACCTACGATTCTCCACAAAAGTGATACTAGGAGACAAAAGGAAATACAGTTAAGTGGAAAAATGATTCAGAAATCCTCCATGGAGAAGTTAGTAAAAGAATTTTCAGAATTGCCTTTATTATACATCCAAAGGCATCCCATTTGGGGAAGGCACTTGGTTATTTTTTGCCACACTGATCATGATGTGCCTTTGTGAAAGACCCTTTCCTTCAATAAAAAATGGAGATAATTGTAGCTTATGTGCCATCATCTTTTACAAAGGATGATGTGAAGGAGAAATTTCATAAAGACCTCTAAATTAAATCAGCATATATTTTAATATTCAGTGACTTCAATGAAATAGGAGAGGCTAGCAAAAATATGAAAAATATATCTCAGTAGTAAGAAATTAGATAGGTCAGAGATTTATAGATACACTCACATCTCTTGTTTGCACTACATATGGCAAGTGGCAAGAAAAAAAATCATAAAAATGAAACTGATATCTTGGATAGGAAATGAATGTTTACTATTATGGTAGTCATTTTTGAACATGTTGCTTTGTACTGTTTAGACCATCAACATATAAGAACAAGGATAAACATCTATATTAAATTTTAAAAAATTATGAAAATGAGAAAAAAGTGTACAATTAAAGTACCTTCAACCAGACCTATTTAAAACAGCTAATTGCAAAATATAGAAAACAAATAAAAGAACAGACACCAGAACAAACTATCATTATTTCCCAGAAAGATTAACTAATGTAGATCCATCATCACAATGTGACCAAAAGAGCCTACAAAATAATAATAATAGTAAATGATAAACACTCAATATCTGTCTGAAGCAGAGATAAAGAGCCAAGAACAAAATTAGTTCAGAAAATAAACAAATTTATAAAATCTTATGGAAGAAGATGCTAGAGGATTGTAAGCAGTATTATCTCAAAAAATAGAAGCAAAAGAGGAGAAAAAAAACACAAAAAGCATGTTAAGAAGTTTAATTCAAGTCAGATTAAATGGAGGATATTGAATAAGGACAGCAAACAGATAAAAATGGAAAAGATCTGTAAAAACTTCTATAACAAACTTCATTTTTCTCCATCCAGTAGTAGTAGATTAATCATATTTGTATTCTGTCATTATGGTCTCTCATGTGACACCTATGAAAGCAGAAATGATACTAAGGAAAACAAAGATGGGAAAAACAATTGGACTAGACCAAGTAGACACAGATGAGGTCCATACTGAGGCTTCCCAATTATTGGGGCATCAAGGACTAGATTCTGAAGCTTTCTGAAAGAAAAAATGATGCAAAAACCTTGGAAAAAATTGTCATTCTTTTCAAAAAGAGGCAAGCCAGAGAATATCAGTAACTATTGACTGAGTCATATTCCTACTTTCTTACCTCTCCAAAATCTTTATGAAATGCTTCCATATTCCTTTTGAAGGCATATTTTATGAAGGGAACACACAATGCTTTGCAAAAATATTCAAATTCATATATTTATGGACATATAATTAAAGGTACAATAAATATAAAATCCTACTGTGCTGATGGCTTATTTATGAAAAAAAATAATTCAACTGAGCAAAATACATCTCTACTATTTGCTACATAGTTCTACCAATAAAATCATACAAAATTCTTTGAAATGTGGAACAGTGCAGTTTGTGGTTTCTGAACTGGAAATCTGGGGAAGGAAGGGTATGTACTCAATGGTGAAGATGTTATAGGAGTGATGGCTAGAGAGGAGAAAATGAAGAGGTACCAATTCATAAAAGCCAAGGACAGTGCTTGATGAGGTCAGAGCCTGAAAGTTTTATGGTATATATGGAAACTTCCCAACCAGGGAACCAGAAAAGGTCATGGCTAGAGTATTCCTACTCAGGGATGGTCAGAGCCAGACATTGACTACTGGAGGCTAGGAAATATATGACACTTTTCGAACTGATTATCATGGCAGCTATTTCATTATCTCCTTCTCCCATCTTCTCAGATGAGGACTTTGACTTATACTTTCACAAAAGAATTGAGTCTTTAGCTAAGAGCTTCCTGTTCTCTCTTCTCATATCACTCAAACTTCTTTTGCATTGATCTCCTGCTTGACCCATTTCACATAAAAAGGTGACTATCTTGCCAAACAAATCCCACTATATATATATTTTTTATGCCATTCCCTATATTCAGTTTACTTTTTTCATGCTAATCTTTAATTTCTCCTTTTCTATTTGGCTCCTTCCCTGGCACTTATAAATACAATCACATTTTACCTATCCTTGAGTCCTCACTGAATTCAACCGTGCACATTAGTTATAGAATTATAGTTCTTCCCTTCTCAGTTAAATTCTCTGATAAAGTCATCTGTATCACATAAAGCCTCCACTTTCTCCCCTCCGACTTGAATTAAACTTTCTGTAATTTAGTTTCAAACCACCTCATTTAACTGAAACTGCTCTTTCCAAAGATACCAAATAATCTCTTAATTGTTAAATCTATTGATTTTTTCTCTTTTATCATCCTTCTTGACTTCTGTGAAGATTTTGAGACTGTCAATCACATTTTTCTATTTAATAGTCTCTCCTCTTTATGTTTTCATGACATTGCTATCTCCCAGTTCCCATACCTTGTTACTGTTCCTTTTCAGCATCCTTTGCTGGATCTTTCTTTAAGTCATAACCACTAATAGACTGTCCCTTAAGATTCTAGAGTGGGATTCTTTTTTTCTTCTTTACAGTTTTGACTTGTGATTCATCACCATGGCGCCAATATCATTTCTATAGGGATGATTTACAGATTTACATATGCGTCCTGACCTTATCTCTTGAGCATCAGTCCCACATCACTAATGACCATTTAGACATCTCAAACTGGATATCCCACACACATTTCAAACTCAAGATATTCAGAACACAATTAATTACTCCCCCTTTCTCTCTTCCAAATGTTGAGGACACTTGGCCACCTAGGCTTGTAACTTTGATGTTTATCCTTAAATCTTTACTCTCACTCATTCCACAACACGTCTCATAGGTCTCCTCTTCAACTATGCAATTGCTACCATTGTAGAGAGCCTCATCGTCTCATGTCAGAACTACTGCCATATTCTTCTGGTTGCTTTCTCTTCTTCAAACATCTTGCTCATGCCTACCATACATCCTTCTGTCTTCCTTTGTGGATATAATTTTCATATTTTCAGAGACCAAGATCAGAAACTATAGTGCTTCATGTTTCACAGTCAAAAACCAACCCTGGAAAAATGCTGTATTAAAAAAAAGATAAGTTTCTGATTAAAGCAGAATAATCTTGACGTTTTTTAAATTACAATTTTTACAAAAGCAATCTACTCTTTTCTTCCCATATATTTCTGAGTCTAATTGATTATTCATTTCCAGCGAGTCAGTCAGACAATAAGCATTTATTAAGCACTTACTTTGTGCCAGTCACACTATGTCTGTTCAAAACACAGATACTGAGGAAAGAGATTGAAATGTTCTTAAATTAGCTGCACATAGTCCAGTCAACAAGCATTCTTAAATTTTAGAAAAAAATTACCTTTTTTCAAACAACAGAAATTTATTTTGTTTTTTATCTCCTCCATTTTCAATTGAAAAATAAAATGAAAACAACCATCTTATAAGAAATTTTTAGGTATATCCAAGCAACACAAATTCCTACATTAGCCATGAAGAAAACTCTATGTTTTATCCTGCAACTTTAGTCTAACATCTCTGTATCAAATAGTAGGTAGCTTGCTTCATCACTGGTGCTCTGGAAAAGTGGAAAATCATTATAGCTATCATAGTTTTTAAGTAATTTGAAATTGTTCAGCTTCACAGCATTGTTATTTTTGCATAGATTATTGCCTTCATTCATCTCATTTCATTTTATATGAGGTCATACAAATCTTCCCAGTTTTGCTGAAATCATCCTTTTTGTCATTCTTTATTAGATTATATTCCTACATCTTAATTTATTTACCTATTCTCTAATTGCAGAACACTCTCTGGATTCCATTTCCTTGTCACTACTAAAAATCTGCTATAAATGTTTTTGTGCATTTGAGTCTTTTCCCCCTTTCTTTGATATCTTTAGGGAATAGGCCTAGTAGTGGTTAAAGGTTATATCAATAGTTTAGTAACTTTGGGGGCATAATTCAAAAATACTTTCCAAAATGGCTGGAATAATTTACAGTTCCTGTAAATATATATTAAAGAACCTCTTTCCCCACAGCCCCTCAAACATGAAGTTTTTTGTGAGCTTCATTAATCTCATTAGTATATAAAATATACTATATATATAATATAGTAAATGGAATCCCAGAGTTATTTAATTTGTATTTCTCTATTAGGAACATTTTTTTTTCATATAGCTAATGATAGCTTAGTCTTATTCCTTTTAAAAACTGTCTATTTATATAATTTTTATCATTTATATGCCAGGGGATGGCCCTTATTCCAACATATTTTAGTCAGTTATTTATATATCTTGGAAATGAACCTTTTATTAGAGAAACTTGAAGCAAAGAGTATTTTTACCCACTTAATGGTTTTCCTTTTAATGTTAGCCACAAGAAAGTTTTTCTTGTGCAAAAACTTTCAAATTTTAATTAATATTTTTTACTTTCTCTTCTGTGATCTTCTCTACCCAAATACATTTGGTCATGATCTGTTTCCCTCATCATAGATCTTAAATGTAATTTCTTCCTTGCTTTGCTCATTTTTTGTTTGTGATATTGGCTTTCAAATGTAAAAATGTGTCCATTGTGCGCGTGTTTTGGTACATGATATGAAGAGCTTAACCAAACCTAATTTCTGACAGATTATGTTTCAGTTTTCCCAGCATTTTTTGTTGGATAAAGAGTAGCTGGGGTCATTGATTTTTTAAAAGACTTGGCTCTAGAGTTTGTTTTCTTCTATATATTATTTAACTAATATGTTCCAGTAATTCTATTTTATATTTTCAAGTAGCACTAAATAATTTTGATAACCATGGCTATATTATATAGCTTGAGATCTGGTACTGATAGGCTTCTATTCTTCACACTTTTCTTCACTATTTCTCTAGTGATTCTTGACCTTTTCTTTCTCCACACTAATTATGTTATAATCTTTTCCAGTTCTATAAAGTAATTCTTTAAAAGTTTGATTGGTAAGGCACAGAATAAGTAAATTAATATGAATAGCATAATTTTTTAAATGTTGGCTCTGCCTACTCATTTTTTAAATGTTGGCTCTGCCTACTCATGAGCAATCATTATATGTTTTTATGATTAGTGTTTTGTAGTTGTCTTTCTGAGTAATTTAGATAATATGTAGTTATTTTAAATGGAATTTTTCTATTTTTTGATAATGGTTTTGTTAGTAATAAATACAAATTTGATGATATATGTGGATTTATTTTATAATCAAGAACTTTACTACAGTTTATTATTTCAATTAATGTTTAGTTAGCTAATATTACCTAAATAAACATGTAATCTCCAAAATTAATAATTTTGTTTATTCTTTGACTATGTCTCTTTCTTTAATTTTCTTTCTGTATTATTGTAATATGTATTTCTAGTATTATATCAAAGAGTAGTGATAATAGTGAATACCCCTGTTCCCTGACCTTCCTGGAAAAAAACTCTAATATATCCCATCCCCATTGCATATAATCTCTCTATATAATCTAACTATATCTTGGTTTTAGATATACTTTTTATATTAAGAAAAGGTTCATTGATTCCTGTGTTTTCTGGCTTGTGTGTGTGTGTATGTGTGTGTGTGTGTGTGTGTGTGTGTGTGTGTGTGTGTGTGTTTTAAATGAACAGATATAGGTGTTGTGCTTTGTTAAAAGTTTTTTTTTCCCCTAAATTTGATATAACCATATGATTTTTGTTGTTCATGTATATAATCAAGTATATTTATCCAAATTCTTAACCAAAACTCAATTTCTAGTATAATTCCAACATAGTTTTAATGTGTTATATTTTTATGTGTTGCTGCAGATTTTTTGTTACTATTGTATATAAAATTTTTCCAACAATGTGAAATAATAATATTGGAATATAGTTTTCCTTTTCTATTTTATTCTCCCTGGTTAAAATGTCAAAGCCATATTTGTATCATAGAAGTAATTTCATAAGATATAATCTCTTCCAATTTTTTCAGTTTACATAATGTTGGAATTAATTGTTTTTTATATGGTTGTTTAAATTCACTTGTAAATCCATCTAATCCAAGGACTTTTCCTTTTGGGAGTTTTATGGTTTATTCAACTTTTTCTCCTGAGATTAAGTTATTTAAATTCTCTATTTCTTGTTTTGTTAATCAGGACACTTTGCATTTTGTAAATATTCACACATTTATCAGTTTCATGGAAACATAGTGGGCAAAAGTTTCTAATAATATCCTTTACTTTTTTTTTTCATATACAGAGAATTATCCCATTTCATTTTTGTTACTATTTGATTTTTTTCTGCACAAAAAAATCGAATTAGCTAATGCTTTATCTATTTTATTTCTTAAAAGAATGTCTAGTTTTTTCACTAATTAATTTTCTTTTAATATTGGTTTTTTTTTGGCTTTTAGATTTATGTTTTGGTCTATAAATAATATTTTTAAACCCATTTTCCCATCATTTCAAATTGTAGGTTCAATTCCTTATTTCATCCTTTCTCCTTTTTGCTGATGAAAAAATTTAGAGATTCAAGATCTCTCCTAAACACTACTGAAGTTCTATCCCACAAATTTTGGAACATTGGCAAGTAGTCTCATTTTTGTCATGATCTTTGATGAAATTATCTATTATTTTTATCATTGTTTTTTGATTGACCAGTTCTTTAGGATTAAGTCACTGAGACACTAATTTTTAATCCTTTACTACAAAAAATTTTCATTAAATTGTGGGCATTACAATGTGTGCTTAATATGTCTTCTTTTCTGCTTTTATGTATGAGGTCTTTATATCTTATTATATACATATGTGAGAAGATAGATATATAAATATATATAATTCTGATATCCTATCTATAAAAGAAGAGAGAATTCTTGATAAATAATCTTATTTTTTTTTTCAGCAAAATGTGATATAAGGTTCTTAGGCAAAAGGGTGGGCATATAACAGGTACACAAACATTTCTCAAGCACCTACTATGTGCCAAGCACTATGCTAAGCACTTTCCAAATATTTCATTTAATCATGAAAAGTTTGAAGAGAAATGAAAAGGTTTGAAAGAGCTCTGGTGGTGAATGGGATAGCAAATTGATTATGAAGATATCAAAGAATTGCTTTGTTTCACTGAGAACCTAGTTGACATTATGTTAAATAAAATTTTAGTGGTTCTAATAAATCCTTTTAAAGAACATTTTCCAGGTCTGTTTATCAATATATGAATAGCAACAAGAGCAGTGGATATTGGAAATGATCCAAAGCTGAGGCTTTGCGATAGGATAAGTAGTTAAGGGTTTCAGAGTAAATAGCATGAAGTTGAACTAATTCATCAAGGATTTAAAAGTGGTAAGGAAGGAACTGAAGTCAGGAGGATCTGAGTTCAAATGTGATCTCAGACACTTAACATGTCCTAGCTGTGTGACCCTGGACAAGTCACTTAACCCCAACTGCCTCAGCCAAAAAAAAAAAAAAAAAAAAAAAAAAAGAAGTGATCAGGAAGGAAAGTGTAGCTAATACTGATGTGATAGCCTGGAAAAGAACTAAGGACCTGAAGGAATGGAGATCTTCAGTGAGATAAATAACAGGGTTAGAAGCCGGAAGGCAGAGGTAAGACTTGAATGATAAAAGATTATGATTAGATAAAGGAATATGATGAAGGATTTGATCATGGCTATATGCAGACAAGATGGAGTGGAGGAATCAATAATGGAAACTGAATGGATTGAAGAACTGATAGGTTAAGGTAAATGAGCAAGTATCAAAATGTATGTTAATGAGCACAGTATTTGGGGTGGAGAAAATGACCATAAATTCCTTAAAGAAAGAAGGAGAATGTCTTGGGAGTTGGTAAATTATAGAGAAACAGAATCTTGCCTACAGGATAAATATGAATTGAATGAAAAGTATTGGAGAGGGAGTACTAACTATTGGTGGTCATTTTACTTGACCCTTAAATATTTTAATTCAAATTTCCTGGCAGATAAAGCTGAAGAGATACGCTTGAGTGACAAGGTTTTCCTTTTCTTTTTTTTTTTTTTTGCTTTTTGCTGAGGCAATTGGGGTTAAGTGACCTGCCCAGGGTCACACAGCTAGGAAGTGTCTGAGACCAGATCCGAACCCAGGTCCTCCTGACTTCAGGGCTGGTGCTCTAACCACTGCGCCACCTAGCTGCCCCAGGTTTTCCTTTTCTAACAAGAACAATCTATACAAGTGAAAAAAAAAATTCCCTGTAACTTAGTGACAAGAGAAAGTTACTAAGTAGGGATTTTGTAAAACAAATAAAAAACCCCAAAACAACCCCCCCAAAAAAAACAAACAAAAAAACCCCCCTAAATCCAAAATACCACACAAACAAAAAGAAAACCAAAACACCAACAATAACAAGAACCCTGAGGGATATGGTGATCAATAGCTTTAACTGAAGTTTTGCAAATAATAAATCAAAATTTTGATCCAATGAATCATTCTACTGTTGGTCCTTGACAAAGTGAGACATTTTTATGGAGCCAATTCTGCCTTTGATTCATCAGTGAGGAAGGAAGGAGAGGGATCTAAATATGAAGCATCAGATGACAAAGAAAACAGATTGGAGTTGTTGTATTTGAGGTTTGTTACTTGTTGCCAATAACTAGACCAGGAACACCTTGTAAGGGAGAATGTATCATTCTAATCCCATTAGCCTCCCCTCCCCCAGGGAAGACACTTGGGCTAGCACAAGTAGATCTCAAATAGACTGGTAAAAAGTTTGAAGGAGCTCAGTTTGTTTGTTTACCAATATTTATCTAGTTGTGGAAGCCACAAGCATTAAAAAGTCACCAATCACTGCTACTCCAAAAAGAAAAGCTTTAACAATAAGACTGGATTAATGAATCAATCCTTGCATGATGGGTGATCTGGTCTACTTGGGTTGGTCTTAATTCTGTGTGGAATAGGTACCAACTATTGGATTAATCTTTTTCCATTGAGCACATCTCTCTTTCCCCAAAGGTGTACTGAATCAAGCATTCAAAACTAGACATCTTCTTCCCCTTTTACCTTTTAATCCAAACCAGTTTTTAATTCTAATAATTTAATTGTTAATCCAACTGTTATCATCCTAGGTCTTGGATTAGATGAATCCTAGAATTGGTTTCTGATCCAGAAGGAAGTATATAGAGGATTCCTTGTTAAACCAATAGTCAATTGCAAGGCTCTTAGTTATTAGTTATTGATACCTTGTCTTTGCTATCCATACAGTGATTTCTTGATTTATCTTGGCTTCTTCTTGCCTTATTCCTGGCCTACTGCCTTTCTGTGTTCTTAGTGCCTAATCTGACAACATACTTCTTTCTTTACCTTTGGTATCTCTGTAAGAACATTCTTTACTTCAGATTTGCCTTCTGCTCTGATTTCTTCACTTCTTCACCCAGATATTCTTTGAGTTTGTACCTTGATTCATATAACTTTTCTTTCATTCTCTTAGTTCTAGTTTCTCTAATTCTGTTGTAGAGTATTCATAGAAGGAGAAATAATGATGGAAAGAATCATGCAATATGAAATTTGGTTGAAGATATTAGGGATGTTTTGCTTGAAAAAAGATCTATGAGGGATCACAATAATTGTCTTCAAATATCTGAAGGCATAGCATTGCAAAGAAGTATAAGATTTGCTCCACTTGGCTCCAGAGGAAAATTTCCTTACAAAAATAATTGACCATTTATTGTATGACCTGTGTCAGTCATCTCAGGAAACCGTAGATTTCCTTCATTGAAGATCTTTAAAGGCAAAGATTAGATGGCCAATCAATAAATCAACAAATGTTTATTAATTTCCTAATATATTCCAGGCATTGTGTTAGGCGAGTATAAAGACAAATGTGAAAAGAGACCTTCATCTTAGAGTTTAAGGTAATCTGTATGTCTGTTCACAAACACATATGTATATATATATATATATATATATATA
>JAJPUD010005754.1:94190-104930 GCA_023553655.1 Myrmecobius fasciatus
AGAGAGAGAGAGAGAGAGAGAGAGAGAGAGAGAGAGAGAGAGAGAGAGAAGGGAAGAGAGAGAAGGGGGGAGGGAGGAGAAGCATTTTTCCACTGAGCTCTGTTAGCACTGTATGATTTGGAGACAAAATGCCAGAGGAATATTAGTGACAATCTCTTACTCTCAGGTAAGCCAAATATTTCTCCCTTATTATCCCTGAACTCCCAAACTAGAACCACAAACAGATGTTTTTACATTTCTTCAAAAGATGAGTAAGGTAAAAAGCTTCATTCCCCAAACCAAGAGCTCCTCTTGTCTTCAATGCTACTCTTAGTGCTGTATGCACAGATTCATTTAACTTACTTGGGAGAAATCTGTGGAGGGCAAGAGTCAAATTAGGGATGCTAAAAAGAAACCAATTTTCATCTGGTAGAAAAAGAAATTGTCAGTTCCATTCTGTCTCTTACCAATTTAACTTTCTTCTAGTACTGTGTTTTTTTCCCAACATTATTAGCAATACTGGCAAAAATAGAGAGTCTCCTTCTAATTCTATTAATTGATTTCCTGACCTGGGCAAGTAATTTCATCTTCCTAGAGTTTACTATCTCTCTTTTCCTAACTTTGACCCACAAAGAAAGCCAAAGGCATGCAATAAGGACATCTGACTCAGTAGTCTGAGTGTTTTAGGAACTGTAAAGCAACAGCATGATCAGAACTGTAACTGGATTAGGGCAATTAATACTTTTAGCTAGGTGCCAATGTGATGGTTTGGGAGGACTTCTTCTCCACTGTACTCCTCTTAGTGCAATATATTCCTGTATATAGAAGTCCCCCACTAGCCCTGTGCTATATGACACCATATCCAAGTGTACTCTTCTTACCTTGGGAACTCTCTTAAGTCCCACATTAACACTTAAGTCTCCTCCCACTTTATACTTCCCTTTATCATAGGATGGATTATCTGCTATGTGAGTCACCCCATCTCTTAGCATGACTCAACCAAGGCAAACTGTTCTCTATATTCTCTACCCCTTACCCCTAAATGAATTTTCCTGGGCATCTGAACTCCTGGTGATAGCACTGGACATGATTTTAAAAACTGAATTTTTTAAAATCACAAAGCTTCAAAGGAATGCTTCAAGGAAGCACTTCTCAAACTGGGCCCTAATCCTAAAAAAGGAAAAAAAAGTTATATTTGAGGAAAAAATATCACAATCATATAGAGATCAAAGCTTCCCTATAAAGTCTCTTAGATTTGATTTCTGATATTGTTTTGGTGAGTATTTCTAAACCACAGTGTATTCTGTGGAAAAAAATGCTGGCATTTAAGAGTCTCTAGATCATGTGTTAACAGTGCTCAGTGACAAAATGCTTCTCTCTGTCTCTCTATCTCTCTGTCTCTGTGTATGTGTCTCTCTGTCTCTGTCTCTATGTATGTATGTCTCTGTCTGTCTCTGTGTGTATAATCGTGTGTCTCTCTGTCTTTGTTTCTCTCCGTCTCTCTGCCTCTATCTGTTTGTCTGTCTTTCTCTCCCTCGTGTGCGTGTATGTATAAAGGACCATTGGCTCATTCTGTCATGTTAGGTGGTAATAAGCATTTGGAGCCACATCTTCTAATAAAACAGTCAGTGGTAATAATAATAAAAGACAGAATTTATATTTATTATTTTATTTAATTCTCACAACAATCCTTTAAAGTTGATGCTGTTTCTATTTCCATTTTACAGACAACAAACTTAAGATGAAAGAAGCTTAATTGATTTACTGAGGATCACATGGCTGATAAGTGAGTCAGTGAGACAAAAAACAAACTTACTCCAGATTACTCCAGGTTCAGTACTTTATCCACTACGATACCTAACAACCTCACTTTTTTTAATTAAAGATTTTTATTTTCAAAACATATGCATGGATAATTTTTCATCATTGACCCTTGCAAGACTTTGTGTTCCAAATTTTCCCCTCCTTCCCCCCCCAGATGGCAAGTAATCCAATATATGTTAAACATGTTAAAATATATACAACCTCACTTTAAAGGAAGCATGATACAGATGCCATACGTATCTCCTATCCCTACTCTTAAATGAATTTTTCCTGGGCACCAGAATTCTTAGTGATAGCTCTAATATTTTGATGAATCTTTTAGAATATTCTTCTTCATCCCATCCATGTCTTCCCATTTATAATTCTTGTGCATGTTCTTCTGTAATTCCTTCATAGAATAACCATCCAATGTGCCGGAGGCCTTGGGTTTTACATTTTGTAGGATGGCACTCAGGATATCCATAGGTTAACCTTTGCCCTTATTAAGTCACTGGTTCACCTCCTTTTTGAACCAAACATCTCCTTAGTATTAGATTTCACCTTATTTCTTAGGCACACAGCATGATGACAAATCTGCTGCAGCCTACTTTGCCTAATTAGCTTTTCCCCATTGAGTTTGGGGTTTCCTGAAGCATTGGCTTCTCAATGATCATAATATTTTTAGCTCTAAAGACATAGAATGATGGCAGTAAAACATCTATACTGAAAAGTCGAGGCTTTACATTGTGGAACAATTGGAGATTGTTAAAAGTCCTTCACCTTCCTTAAATACTATTCAGTTCTGGACTCAATTCATTCTCTATTTGCCAGCTGTTTCTGTCTCAAAATGTATACAATAATGCAAGAATTCAATGAACTGGTCATCAAACTGCACTTTATAACATAGACAATAGATCTTTTCATTCATTTAGTTTTTCTTGTATAGACTGGAATTCTAATTTAAAAAATCATAGATATCATCAAAATCCATCTCACTCTAATGTTCCAGAGTTTCCTTGCAAGCAAATGAAAGCCATTCTTTCATTTAGATCTTGTGTTATACATTCTTCAGGACAGGAGTGCACACTTTTAGCAAACATGCTTTTGTTTTGTTTTGTTTTGTTTGTTTTTTGCTGCGGTTCAGTTATTTCTCAATTGTGTCCAACTCTTCCTAACTCCATTTGTTTTTTTTCTTGGCAAAGACAGTGGAGTGGTTTGCCATTTCTTTCTTCAGCTCAATCTATAGATGAGGAACAGAGGCACAGGGTTAAGTGACTTGCCCAGAGTCACACAGCTAGTATCTGAGGTCAGATTTGAGGTAAGGAAGATGCGTCTTCCTGACTCTGGGTCTGTCACTCTATCCAATTTGCCACCTAGCTGTCCTGTCTGTAGTTGAATGCAGTAAGAGCTTAATTTTTATTTAATGGATGATTGAGAATAGATTTCCTTTTTCATTCATTGTGTTGATTATTGATGTCATATGGTCATTGAACAGAGTTATCATGAAGAGCTGCTTGGACTTAAGAGAGACACCTTGTTGGAAAGGAGCCTTTGAGACTAAATGATGCAACTACAAAGATGGCTCCCAGGAGGTTCTACTTGGAGAACCAAACAAAGGACCTGGCAGAACTTGTTTTATCTGAGAGTGGATTGAAGCCATCTTGAACTGACATGCAAGAACTAAATGTGAGAATTTCCTTTTTGAAATCAGCAAATTCTACCAAAGTTTTTGTTGATTGTCTAGTGATGGAGAAAGTGCTGATAAGGCAGATTCAGTTTTTTAAAAGGTGTGTCCTGTGCACGTTTCTCTCCTAAAGAGCCAGCTGTTAAACATTTATCAACACACCCTTGGTTTTGTCTCACATACCCTCCCACATCACTCAACAAAGAACGGCTTAAGTCTCTGTGTTGATATCCTGCAAACTAAATGAAAAGAAGCAGTGGTTGAAGATATCTCTGGAAAGAAAGGTCTATATAGGGAGCATTAGGAGGAAGGCAAGAAAGTTCCAATGTAAGAATAAAATTCAATTCCACAGATATTTATTAAGAACCTCCTCCATTCAGTGCATTGAGTTAGGTGCTTGGAATTTAAAGACAAAAATGAAAAGTCCCTTTCCTCAGAGACCATGTTTGAATTCTGACTCCTTTTGTGATATTGGGGAGTGGGTGTCACTTGGCCACTTTATGCTTCAGTTTTTTCATATGTAAAATGAGGAGATTTGACTAGGTGATCATTGAATTCTTTCAATTCTTAAATTCTGTGGTTTTGCCTAAGACGTGTGAATAGATGTTAATTTAAGATAAACAGAATTGGGAAAATAAGATACATCACCCATTACATTAATGTAAATGGAAAGAACAAAAAATATATAATGATCAGTTATGGTCCTGAGAAAGAGATAAGAAAATAGACATTGATTAATTTTTATTAATAGGTGGGGGACTATCAGTGTGGAACTTCATGGAATATTACATATATTGTCAGATTTGGTTTATGTGTTGTTCAATTTTGTGAATTATCTTTTTTTTCTCCCTCTCTTTTCTGATTTTAGAGGGTGTGGTTTTCTAAAGAAGGAAGTGAGGAAGGATATATATGTATATATATATATTTATATGTATGTATACATATGTAGGGTAGATGAGTCACATAGATAGTGCGCTGCGTTTGGAATCAGAAAGACTCATTTTCATGAATTGAAATCTGGCCTCAGACACTAGCTGTGTGACTTTTAGCAAGTTAACCCTGCTTGCCTCAGTTTTCTTATCTGTAAAATGAGCTGGAGAAGGAAATGATCAACCACTCTGCCAAGGAAATCCCAAGTGGGATCACAGAAAGTTAGACACGACCAAATAGTGACTCAACAACAATATGTATATGTGTGTATATATGAGTGTGTTTGCATGTTTGTGTTCATAGGTATATGCATCTACATAGCTATATACACAATATGGAAATGGCAATGTAAAAAATTAATATATGTACAAAGTTAAAATTTTTTAAAGGGGCACAATGAAATGAAATGTAAAGTTGTATCTGCGCATGTGTGTGTGTTTAAAGAATAGAAATTCTGGTACAGAAAATAGTGTGAAAAAGACATTGAAGAAGAAATAATAAAGGATCTGTTCAAGGAACATATTTTACCTGGAGAATGGGGAATGTTGTGAAGCAAGAAGGGAAAAGGAATATGGTACTAGATTGTGGAAGTCCTTGAATGAAAGAAAAAATATTTTATTTGAATTTCAATAGGGAACCACTGATTAATTTTAGTATTAGTGATATGACCAGATCTAAGCACAAGGAAGTTTAGTCTGGAAAATACATGGATTTGAAAGGGATAACTAATCAACAGCCTTATGATACCCCACACAGTCAACAGAATGCACAGGAGATTTACAGGGGCCTGTGGTAGTTTTTTAGGACAAGAGCATGGGCAGGCATACATGACTTGCAATTTGCATCATTAATGGGAATATCTATTTGGATGAAAACATAGGTATCTACTGGAGTATTGGGAATCAGAAACCAAGAGGAAGGTCAGGTGTGTAGGGACTGCAGTAGATCAGGCAGACATTAAGAAAGCCTTATGTTGGTCTAGGTACTAGAGATTTGCATGGAGAGGTGCAGGGATTCTAGGGAGGCAGCATTAACAGGACTTGGTAATTGATTTGATATAAGATATGAGGGAAAGAAGAGCTGAAGATAATAACCTCTGGGTTTCATTATGCACGACAAGGCATTTCCCAGTTCCTCTTCCTTTATTTTTATTTCTAGAATGTGCACGCTACATGACTCAAAGAAATTTGGTGCAAATTGTTCAATATTGTGATTAAAGTCTTGTGTTCAATAGGCAGTGGGATATAATTTTGAGAAGCATGATACTTATATCAATTAATTCTCATAGATTTTTTAATTAAAACAATTAAGGGATTGGAAAAAATAATTGGAGTACCTACCTTGTGAAAATCTTTACTGAGGTTAACATGCAGGCACAAATGATAGGAACTTGTTTAAAAATAGCTACCAACTAGAAAAAAATAATTATAACATCAAACCAAAATCATGTCTGCATTTGCCTTGGAAACAAAAGAGAAAATATTCCTTGAGCTCAGAAGCTGTCTGCTTAACATCAGCAGGGGTGGAAACAGCTCCTGAATAAGTCACCTTGTTCATTGGCAACATGGACATTGCTAAGTATCTGCATGAGAGAAGCAGTGGCTCAATGGGAGAGGGATTCTATTGGTGTGGGCTCTCCCTCCATTATTTCTTCACTATATCCTACAGGCTTTCCTGAAGGACTCTAGACTTTCCACTGGCACCAGAGCAGCACACAATCTGTCATCCATTGCTTTTGTTATGAGTGACCATAGTTTTTGGTAGTTTCTGGATGATGTCTTTTACAGGACTTCTCACACACCAATCATTTTGGTAGTATGTTATAGTCCACTTAGCAATTCTTTGTTAGGAATAATATCCCAATTGATCCCTCCTCCCTCATAAAGTTTAGGTCCCTATTTCCTTAAAAGGTACTGAAACCTTATTCAAGACTCAAGTGACTAAAGGCTTAGTCTGTTGACATCACTTCCACATCACCTGAGTACAAAGAAGTTGCAATGAGCTCCAGCCATGCTACAATGCTTGGATCACAGATGCTTAAAATCTGGATGGTGGAGCTCCAGGGTGGTAGGATGCTTAGATCATAGATGCTGAGATGCTGGGTTATGAAGCTTCAGGGGTATTGGGATCCTTGGATAATGAATGCTGAAATGCTGGATGCTGGAGCTCCAGGAGTGCTGAGATGCTTGGGTCATGGATGCTAAGATGCTGGGTAATGGAGCTTCATGGATATTCAGATAATTCAGGCAAGGGAGCATCACCCAGTTGAGTCAACATGAGTCAATGCTCGCATTGTCTGTTCTTGTTTGATATACTCTGACTATTGGTAAGTAAATCTCTTTGTTTAGTGTTGAATGACCTTCGAGTGTCATTTTTGTTCCAACCCAAACCTAAATTATCAGGGGACTGACCTGGGTCTGGCTCAGCACAGAATAATTCAAAATTTATATTCTAAGGAGACTGGAGTGTCTTCATTAACATTACAACCATCTTAGTTGAGGTCCTTAAACACTCCTCACTTGCATATTATAATACCATACCTTCTTAATTATTTCTCAGACTTTTCCTTCTCCAATTCATTCTCTGTATAGTCATTCTCTGTATAGTCATCAAATTTATTTTCTTAAAGCACAAGCCTGACTATGTCATATACAAATATATTTTTTAATTGAAGACTTATAATCTAGTTCCTACATACTTTTCAGGTTGATTATATATCATTCCCTCATTATATATCATTCCCCCATTATATACTCTACAATTCTAATTCTTAATGAAGGTGATATAAAAACACAAGATGTCAATAATGCTTTCTAAAAACTGGCTAGCCATTTGGGGCAGCTAGTTGGCGCAGTGGATGGAGCACTAGCCCTGAAGTCAGGAGGACCTGAGTTAAAATCTGGCATCAAACACTTAACTCGTCCTAGCTGTGTGACCTTGGGCAAGTCACTTAATCCCAATTGCTTCAGCAAAAAAGCAAAAAACAAACAAACAAACAAAAAAAAAAAACCCAACTGGCTAGCAATTCAATAGCTATATGGGAGTCTATCTACTCACTCACTCTTCCCCATAAACAACATTACATTTACCACTTTCTTGTTTGAAAAGGTTCTTCTTCTTTTTTTTTTTTTTTTTGAAAAGGTTCTTTTCAAGGACTAGAACTATTTCTGGAGAGAATATTTTGCTCCTGGAAGGAGCCAACTATCTATGCCAAATGCAAACTAACTGCCACACGTGGGACAGATGAGGTAGTCCAAGTGACATAGTGGGCATGCTGGGGGCAGAGATAGGATGCAGCATGTGACAGGCAAATCAAATAACTGCAATCACCTCGAGCACTATCTCCTAGCAGACCCTGATGGAGATAACCCATGACCCTAGACCCAAGATTCTTGGGAATAATAATGCACCACCCCTCCCCAACCACTAGACATGCTTCCAGACCAGCACTCACAGCTATCAATGAGGGAATAAATTACCAGAAGTAATAGCTGCTAACAGGTTGTCACCAGCACAAATGACCACAGTTTCCTCACTCCCCACCTCACCTGTCCTGCTTCTAGCCCAATATCTACCTATTTGAGCATTGCTCTTCAATATTCCTATTTTCAATTATCCATGTAAATAAAGTATTCCTCTGGTAGATTGTAAGCATGTACTAGAAGCTTACAAAAGGTCAAGAACTGTCTCATGTTTGTATTTATATCTTTATACCCCCCTATCTCTCATGCTGTAGCTAGTACATAATAGGCACTCAATAAATGCTTGTTGATTAATAACTACATGGCTACATGGCAAGGAAAAATTGGTTTTAATAAATAAGATAAAAGATTAATTAATAAAAATTAATTAGACATCATCCAATTTATTGTAATTCCCTCACTTGACGGAGAAGGAAACTAAGGATCACAGAGAGTGGGTGATTTATCCATCTTACACTTGACTTTACTAAAATAAGACCAAGCCTCTTGATACATTGCTCTTCTGTCTTCTGATAGGAACAAAATTTTATCTGCTTTGTATTCCTAAGAGCCTCTGGGACTATGAATTGCAAAGAACATTGTTCCTTTTTATCCTCTGACTTCAGCACTAAATCTATACTATTCATTAGATTTTGCCTTTGATGAAGGCAAAATTCAAGATTCTTTAAGGTTCAAGAGAACTAGCCAGGCAAATAAAGAAATTTAGTTTTCAGTTGGACATCTGGCAAGATGTAGCCAAAGCCCTAGGCAACAATAATGAATTTAGCATTACGTTTCTGTCACCAAAATGGTTGAATTTGATTGAAATGGTTGAATTTGAAAACTAAGATCTCTAATGGGATTTCTGTTCCTCAATAGTATTGTGCCATGCCTCTCAAGTGAATTAAAATGAGGAAGAGATCATGGGAATATAGAAACAATGGGGAAAATTATATAGCTTAAAAATTAAAAAAGTAGGGAATATGTTATGTAGTATATTCAGTCAATAAACAAGAATTTATTAAATTTACAAAGGTACAAAGAAAGGCAGAAGACAGTTACTACTTTTAAGGAACCCATAGTCTAATGAGGGATCCAATTATGTATGAACAAGCTACATACAGGGCAAATGAAGATAGACAATAGAAGAAAGACCCTGTAGTTAAAAAGGATCAGGAAAACCTTATTGCATAATGTGAGGCTTTAGTTGATACATGAAGGAAGCCCAGGCAAGCACAGAGGCAAAGTTCAGAGGAGGGAAATAATTTCAGCACTAAATATGTTCAAAAGTTGGGAGTGGAATACATTGGTGAAGCAACAGAAAACAGACCAGCAAATGTGCATTGTGGAATACACGAGGGTGACTAAGGTTTAAGAATATTGGGAAGGAGGGCAGCTAGGTGGTGCAGTGGATAGATCACCAGCCCTGAAGTCAGGAGGACCTGAGTTCAAATGTGGTCTTAGACCTATATTCCCTAGCTGTGTGACCCTGGGCAAGTCACTTAACCCCAATTGCTTCAGCAAATATATATATATATATATATATATATATATATATATATATATATATATATATATATATATATATATATATGGGAAAGGTAGGAAGGGGCCTAGTTATGAGGACTTTGATTGTCAAAGAAAGGATTTTTATATTTGATCCTGGAAATGATAAGGAATCACTGGATTTTATTGAATAGGGACAGGGTTGGGGGAGAAAGTGATGGGGTCAGATGTGGACTTTAGGAAGATCAAGTTAGAGTTTTTCTTATTCTCTAGTGGGTTTTTTTTTACTTTTAAAATACATTTACGAAGACAATTAACAATTACTTTCTATTTATAAATCAGGAACTATCCTAGAAAGAGTAAGTGAAAGAAAAATAAACTCCAGGTACAATTGAATACCTTACTACAGACTTAAATGCATTTATTTTCTGCTCTCATCTAGCTTTCCGTTGTCAATGTGCTCTCTGACACCATTCTAACAGTTAGGCTTGTGTCCTTTCAATTTCAGTGTATATCTTGTTGCTTTTTAGAATGTAAGTGTCAATGGCCTCTTTAATATCATTAAAGCTCCTTTGCTAACTTAATCTTCCCTTTAAATGCTTCCTTCTCAAGCTCTCTTTTTTCTAGACTAACCATTAGATACTATATAAATGGTAACTATTATCATTATTATAACTGTTCAACTCTTATTTTATTTTATTTTCTGCCAACGAGAGGCCTCTTTAAACTACAAAGGATCAGACCAAAATTCTAACTAGGATTTGATACCCCAGATACATAGATAGTTAAGAAGTCTTTAACTACCTTTGATAATGAGTTCAAGTCATTAGGTCAGTAAACTACATGAACAGGCAGGCCTGACTACTGAGCCACACATTGAGGAGTCACTGTCAGTGATATGTGAAAAATCCTGGAGAATGGGAGAGGTATTTAAATTAAAGGACAAAGACCCTAAAATCAGGGATTTAAAACTGGAAGGACTCTTTGAGATAAAAAAAAAAATCTCCACTTTGCAAATGAGGAAACTGAAATACAGAAAAATTAAGGGACTTACCTAGAGGCACACAATGAGCAAGTGTCTGGCAGGTCTTCCTGACTTCAAATTTAGTGTCTAAGAGATTAGAATCTACAAATTTTAGACAATTCTTTCCTTCTTCTCTTCCTTCCTCCCTCTCTCCTTCCTTCTCTTTCTCCTTTTCTTCATCCCTTCCCTCCATTTCTCCTTCCCTCTCTCCTTCCTTCCCTTCCTTCCTCCCTCCCTTCCTCCCTCCCTTCCTCCCTTCCTCCCTTTCTCCCTCCCTCCCTCCCTTCCTCCCTCCCTCCCTCCCTCCCTTCCTTCCTTCCTTCCTTCCTTCCTTCCTTCCTTCCTTCCTTCCT